>JABUQX010034388.1:15000-30000 GCA_015478945.1 Trachelipus rathkii
ACTTGGGCCCTAGCAGATGTCCGCTGTAATTGTTTGACGAACACGCCACGATTGGACTAAAAGTAAAAGCGCGGATTTGCTTCCTGTGGTGAATAATAATATCACCCACCTTTCCTGACCAATGCTTCCAACAGGAACGCACGACGCACTCTAACCCGTCACACTCGGGCGTAGCGACAAACAGGGCACCGCGCAGACTTAATACTTCATGACCGGGAATATTGTATGTAATAACAACTGCTACAAATTCAACGCAGTGTGATAGGTATTTCAAAAATAACCCCTTAAGTAAATTCACTTCGGATGTGAACCTGGGCCCTAGCAGATGTCCACGTAAGTGTTTGACGACCACGGCCACGATGGACTAAAAAGTAAAGCCCGGCGAGAATTGCTCTGTGGTGAAATATATTCACCCACCGAACAGGAACACGGACGCACTCTACCCGTCACACTCGGGCGTAGCGCAAACAGGGCCACCGCGCAGAGTGAAATACTTTATAACCGGGGAATATATTGTATGTATTCTCGCGCTTTACTTTTAGTCCATCGTGGGCGTGGTCTCAAACACATTACGCGGAACATCTGCTAGGCCCCAGGTTCAATCACCCCAGCAGTGTGAAATTACTTAAGGGGTTATTTTTGAATCCTAATCACCTGCGTTGATATTTGTAGGCAGTTTGTTATACTACAATATTATTCCCCGGTTATAAAGTATTTCACTCCTGCGCGGTGCCCTGTTTGTCGCTACGCCCGAGTGTGGACGGTAGGAGTGCGTCGTGGTTCCTGTTGGGTGGGTGATATATTCACCAACAGGAGCAATTCTCGCGCTTTACTTTTAGTCCATCGTGGCGTGGTCGTCAAACACTTACGCGGACATCTGCTAGGCGCACAGGTTCACATCCCAGCCAGTGTGAAATTACTTAAGGGGTTATTTTTGATCCTATCACACTGCGTTGAATTTGTAGCAGTTGTTATACATATTATATATATATATATAATATATATATAGTATATTATATATATTATATAATATATATATATATATATATATATATATTATATATATATATATAAGTATAATATATATAATATATATATATATATACTGTAATATATATAGTGCTCGCAAATTTAAAAAGGAAAAAAAATTATTTTAAATTATCACAATGGGTAAATTTGTAATTAAGAGGCCTCGCCTTAGTGATAATTATAATTACTCTTTGACTGAACAAACCACTGACACATTGAATGATGGTACTGGTTCATATTTTAGTGTTAATGCAAATGGCAGTGCTAATGCCTTCCCGAGTATTGTCGGCGCCTGTATTAATCATATAAATGAAGCTTCCGCATCTGCGTAGAACCAACTGTTGAAAAATCGTTGTTTGGTGATATTAGAAATTACAATTACTCAAAAACAGAGTTACTGAACAATCTACATCCGATTCGTTAACGACTCGATGCAAGCTTTAATCAGTTATATGTTTAAACAAGATATCAGGAGGCAAAGGGCTTTCCTTTACGATTGGCTAAAGCATAAATTCGTTGGTTAGTATATCAAAAAAAATTAAAAGGACCCTTCTGTAAATTATGCGTGCTATTTAGGCCTTGCGTCAATAGAGGGTTTTTGGGGTTCATTTATTGTCAGATCAATCTTAAAATATAAAGACTTTCACTCACATGCAAGGAACCATGTTAATTCTCAATGGCATAGATGCTGCTGTAGCAGGGAGAAATTTTTAACAAAATAATTTTTAAATAAGACGTGGTTAATCGTTTTTTGAATAATAAATTAATGCTGAACATTTATTATCGAAAAAAATAGTTTTTGCCACCACACATAATTTCTACTTTGATCCTTCTGTGGAACCCATGATCTAGCTGTTCGAGGCAGTACTGCAGATCCGGGTAATTTTTCGGATTTGTTAAAATTCAGAGTTGAAGCTGGTGATGCTGTGCTTACTGAGCATTTACAATCAAGTGGCGGTAATCAAAAATACACATCACATATGGTCCAGAATGAGCTCATATCCATATGCGGGAACCTAATTTGTGAAAATATTGTGAAGGAAGTGAACGAGTGAATACTTTTCACTTTTAGAGGATGAAACAGCAGACATTTCTGGGGTGGAGGAGCTGTCAATTGGCGTTCGTTTCGATTGATAAGGAAGTTGAAAGTCAGAGAAGAATTTTTTAGGTTTTTACTTCGTTTGAAAAAAATTAAAAGCTGAAGATATGGCAAAAGTCTTTTTATTGACTACCAGAGAAGCTTACAATTTAAATATGAATAAAGTCGTTGGACTTGGATTTGATGGATGCTCAACCATGGCTGGAAAAGAAAATGGAGTACAGAAAATAATAAAAAATCAATATCTCAAGTCCAAATTTTTCCACTGTGCTTCTCATCACTTAATTTCCACTTAATTTCCACTTAAATTTAGTTGTTAATGACTTGAATCTTGTTCCCGAATTTCGAAATACTGTGGGCACAGTGAAAGAAGTTATAAGATTTTTTCGTGAAAGCCCATTGCGTAGGAAACTGATAATGAATATACACCAATGCTATGCGAAACAAGATGATCCTCAAAATATAAGTCCATCCAAATTTGTTTTGAAAATTTCATTCACATTAAATCAGTTTTGGAAACTTTGTCATCAGATTCAGAAGTAACTAAGGCCACAGGAACAGCAGCATTTCAACTTTCGTCAGCAAAAGGAACTCCTAAATTCATTATTTGCTTAGTTATCATGGCCAAGTATTCCTCTTACTTTGAGCCTGTCACGAACATTCTTCAAACAAAAACTATCAATCTGGAAGAGGTTCACAGTCACGTTGAAAAGGTGTTAGAAATAGTAAAAAACAATAGAGACGAAAAACATGTCGCGTCTGTTTTCAAGAAACTTTTTACCTGTGTTAAGGAACTTACAGAATTTTTTTTTTTCATAGAATTCTCAATGTCACGTATTGTGTCAAAAAATGCAAAGACCATAACTTTTCATGTAGTTCTGTGGAGGATTATTTCAGGGTTTCTCTATTTATACCATACCTAGATTCACTGATTTCGTCTCTGCATATCAGATTTTTGGACGACAACAGAATACCAACATTTCTCTGTATTTTACATCCCTCTAGAATTAAAAATTTAACCATATCTGAATAAAACAGAAAAAATTGAAATCACTCAAACTATATCAGATATTGAGAAATGGAAGGTGACAGCAGAATCATGGTTCAACTTATGGAAGAAATAGATGGGGACATGGGTCTGATGTAGACGAAAATGTGTGCTATACTGAACTGATCCTAAAACATTGCGCTTTTTTCCCTGTTGTTTTACAAGCAATTAAAATTCTTCTAACGCTTCCACCAACGACTTGCACAATTGGAAGATCATTCAGCACTTTAAGAAGAGTTAAAACTTGGCTAAGGTCAACCATTTCTGAAGATCGATTAAATGGATTATGTTTGCTCACTGTTCACAGAGAAAAAGTTTTGGATAAAAAAACACAACTAATTGATGATGCTATAACAGAATTTGGAAAGGAAAGAAGAAGAATTAAATTTTCATTTCCAAATAAACAATAATTAAACTGAAATAAAAAACAATAAATTAGTTATTTAAGTGCTTGCCTCAACCAAATCCAAATATTTTTCGCAACTACTTTTTATAGTTCATTTTACTTGTGATTAAAGTAACTAAAAAAAGGTCATATATGACTTACACAGTCTTTCCAAATTTAATTTCTGACTGACATAGTGAATTAAGCATTCAATATCAGACATTTATTATCAAATATAAATTTGGATTCAAATAGTAAATACAATGCCGCCTTTGCGTAAACGTCGAAGACTGTTCGAAGAACAAAAGGAAAACGCCAAAATAACCTTTTAAGTACTCATTATATATATATATATATATATAGTATATTATAATATATATATATATATATATATATATATATAATATATAATATATATATATAGTATATATATTATATTATTATATATATATAATATATATATATTTATATTTAATTATATATATATATATAATACTATCTATATTTATGGCAAATATATTATATATATATATATATATATATATATATATATATATTATGCTTCCTTGTGAAATTCGAATTAAAAAAAAATCTGGCCCCCACGTTTTTTTTTTTTTTAGATTTTCATTCTGCCGGCGCCCATATATTATTATATATATATATATATATATATATATATATATATATAAATATATATATATATATATATTATATATATATATTATATTATATATAATATATATAATATATATAATATATAATTGAAGGGGGTAAGCGAGTTGTCTTGAGAACCACCTTCAAAAGAGGGATGTTTGATGTTGAAGAAGATTTGAAGCGTTGTTACGATAAAGTGGCGTTTTCTTCCGGAGGCTGCTTAGGGTGTCGTCAATGGGGCTAGCAAGCCTCCCCCAAGACGCCACAATAACATATATATATAATATATAATATATTTATATATTATTATATATATAATATATATATATATATATATATATATTATATAATATTATAATATTATATATTATGATAATATAATATATATATATATATATATATGTATATATATATATTATATTATATATTATATAGTATATATATTTATATATTATATATATATATATATATATATATATATATATATAAGTATATATATATACTATAATATATATATATATATAATATATATATATATATATATATTATTATAACTCCTCGCCATCTCCAATAACAACAATCAGATCGTCCTAGCAAAACATTAGCCAATACTCTCGCAAACCAACTCCACCCCAGATAACAGGAAATAAAAAAATAAATCAGAAAACTTCCCTCAGACCAATAACACACCACCCCCTTTTACATCGAAAAGGAATATCAGAAACTAGTGAAAACCCTTAAAATTCCCAACTACAGACCAGACCCAATCTCCAACTTACATCTAAAACACCTCGGTGAAAAAGCACTCCTCCGTATCACAGAAATCTTCAACAAATCCTGGCAAACTCAATTATCATACCTCAATCTGGAAACAACATTCATGCTCCCAAAACTCAAACCTAAAAAAGACCCCAATTCCTTCTCCTCTTACCGCCCAATTTCTCTCCCTCCTCCATCAGTAAAACTGCTGGAAACTAATATTAAACAAAATCTCCCCTCTCATCACCCTCCCAAATTTCCAACACCGCTTAAAAGCAACCACTTCCACAACACAGCCTTACCTCCTTACCCACACATCATCAAAATGGCTTCAACCAATCCCACATCCATAGATCCATTCTCACAGCATCGACATCAATTAAAGCTTTGATAATGTCCCACCATTCATCTTATTCAAAAACATCCTGCATCCCCCTCGAAAACAATGCTAAAAATGGCCTTTCTATTTTCCTCACTAACCGTTTGCAAGTTTTCTCCAACAAAAACAATCTCATCCTACTCTATTAAATACAAATACGGGGTCCACGGGCGCCCATTCTCTCCCATTCCTCTTCAATTCTTTTCGCAGCAGACCTGCTCCATCCCTACCCACCATTCCCCAAACTAATCACTACGCAGACGATATTAGCCTCATTTCCAACATCAGACGTAATATCAGCCCTCTGCACACCCAGAATACTTACAACAAATTAGAAACATGGTACTATCCAAAGAATGACCGCCTCCCCCTCAACCTCCATTACCCTCCTAACTACCGACCGCCACCAATCTTCACTCCAATTACTCTGAACAATAACCCCCTCCCACTTAACAAAACCCCAAAAATATTAGGACTACCTATGACACCACATGACGTTTCTCCCCCACATCGCCAAATGCCTTTCATCAACCCAACTGAAACAAAACACCTCCAAAACACCTATCAAACAACTTCAGTGACAGGAAACACATCCTTACCACTACTTACAAACAACTCCTTAGAACAAATATAAACTACGCTTCCCCCGCATGGTTCCCCACACTGTCAAAATCTAACTCAAAAAATTACAAATCCACACAAAAAAACGCCTTGAGAATTATCAACTGGATGCACTCAAACCCACCCCCATTAAACTTTCATGACGAGACTTAATCCTTTCTATCTCCACTCACCTGGAGATGGTGGGGAACCAATTCTACCAGAAAACCCTAAATTCCAACCCACCCATGTCACCAAATCTTCTCCAACCGCCCCCGACACAGATTAAAATCCCCACCCTCCTCACCAGCTAAATTCTACAATGACATTTACAATATTATCCCCCCTCCCCCTCCCAATAGGTCATGGCTTAAACATATCTCCACACACAACTCACTAACACGTACCTACAAAATCGCCCCAATAATAATTTATTAAACTACCCCTCCCCCAAAATTTCCCCTATAGAAGAAACACTGTCCAGAAGAGGCCAAATTGACCTCGCCCGGAGCAGATCAGGTCACCACCAAAACTCATACAATAAATATAGATTCAAACTTGACAATGTCACCTCCCCCACCCTTCCACCGATGTACATTTCCTTTCCCGGACACAATAGGGCACCTCCCTTCTGGGTGCTCCACTTCGACGACCCCCGCCGCCAACCTTCAACAATAATCTTTCCCGCCTTGACCTGTGGACCGGCCAAGAGCGTGTGCAAAGGCTTCCTAGAAGCAGTGTGCCCTCCAATTGAGGTTGGCCAGGGGCAGACAGTAAGTAAGTAAGTAAGTTAAGTAGAAAATATACATATAGATATATATATATATATATTATATATGTTATATATATATATATATATATATATATATATATATATATATATATATATATATATATATATATATATATATATATATATATATAATATATATATATATATATATTTTTATAAATTATATATATATATTTATATTAATTTATAATATATATATATATATTATATATATATATATATATATATATATTATATCTTATTATATATATATTATATATATATATATATATATATATATATATATATATATATATATATTTAAACACCAAATTACATTCACATTATATTATTCACTAGTTAGTGCTAATTAAAAAAAGTTTTCTTTTATTCAAAATCAAATTCTATGATTAACTAAAGTATTTCAAATTAGTTTTGTTTATTGAAGTATTAGAATATAAATTTTAATTTTTGGTAGTACATTAAGAACAAGTAAATGTTTATTTTAATTTTTTTTTAAAATAAAACGAGTGTTTTATTAGATTCCTAGGGAAAAAAACAACAACTTGTAAAAAAATTAAATTCGCGAATGTGTATAGTGAACACTGTCTAAAAATTTTTTAACTCTGCTATTTCGGATGAGCGGAGACGTCACGTTTTAAAATTATTGAAAATAGCATTATTCAATGGCAACGATTCTTACACTTTTTGTTTATATTTTAAATAATCTTTTATATTTATTATGTAATATTTTCTTTCATATATGGCCAATTTTCGCTAAAAATAAGAGAATTTTATCGTAACTATGAAATTTGAAGAAAATCAATCGTTTCTATAATGATAACTCGGGCTTAGCCCGAGCAGCCCGAGCAGCCCGAGTGTAGGAGTCGCCTCTGATACACTTAGAGAAATTAGTAGTAAAATTTTAACTACTAGAAGTAGTAAGCAGTATTTAACTATTTTTTTAGTACATTTTACTACACGGTAGTTTACGTTACGAATTTACCTGGTTAAATTTTTACTATTTATTGAGTTGTTCAATGAACTTTCATATGGAGTAGGTTTGACTTTTTTAGTAGTTTAAATATTTTTCCGAAAGTGGTTAACATTCTGTAACGCCCAATAGTGGTAAATTCCTTACATACATTTACAAACAAACCGATATCGTAGTATTGTAACACCGATTTAGTAAATTAGCGCGACTATTAGTAATTGGTTCAATTAACTATTTTTTGTATGTTATTTTGACTACCAGTGAAGACAATATTACTCCATATTTGCTGGTAATATTATCAAAAGGAAATTTAAGTACTATAGGTGTTGTTATTACTATACAAAAATATAAATTTGGGAAGTATGTTTTTAATTTTTTAGTAAACTATAAATATCATTGTTGAAATAATATAAACACTGTTTTAGTAGGTTTTAGACACTGATAAGATCCTTCTCCAACTCTTTCTTCTCTGACTACGGAATCCGTCTCCTTTCTCCACTTCTCTTATGTATTTCGTCAATTTCTTCTTTTTTCAGGCGGGACCCCTTTCCCCTCCGGAAGGGGGTCCCCTGTACTCCGGCCCCGACTCCTTACTCCTTCCTCCTCTATGCAATCCAAATTTGATCCTTCTACAGGTATTTTCTATTTTTATGGGCCAACACCCCCTGAAGGGGAGCCCTATGGGAGGTAACTAAGCTGGCCTATATATATATATATATATTTATGTATAAAATTATTATCCTTCATGGTACTATATATATATATATATATATATTATATAACATATATGAAAACATTATATATATATATATATAATATAATATTATATATATTATATATATTCAGAATTAAATACATAAAGCTATTATTCAATATCTAAATACCTGATAAATATATATTTAAACAAACTAGTCAAGCTTTATATAAAATTTAATTTTCTTCATAAACGCATTAAACTTATATATATATATATATATATATTATATATATATATATATATATATATATATATATATATATATATATATATATATATATATATATTATATATATATTATAATTTTCTTTTAATGTGTATATATAATATATATATATAATATATATATATATTATATATATATATTAGGAACTTTCCTTTAAAATGAGTTTAACGAACTTAAAGGGAACGACCGATGTAATCGATTTTTTTTTTTCGATTAATTTCAAGGCAAAAGTGCGAGAAGGTTGCCAATGAGTTTTTTTTTTTTTTTTAACTAAAGGAATACCCAAGATAAAATCGCAAAGATGGAAAGTCAGGGTTTCTCAGCCTTAGCGGGGACGGAGGGGGGGACTTCGTCCCCCCCTCTGTCCCTCCGTCGGCTCGAGCCCCTTAATAAAGAATAAAAAAGAAAATTATAAAAAAATTAACATATAAAAATTAACATGATAAAAAAAGCAACTTGTGAAAACTCTCGGAATGTTTCTATTGGTGGTTTAGCTAACACGTCACACTGCAGGGAAGCACACAATTGTGGGAAGCATGAGCAGTCAGCAGAGTTCTGCGACCTGAAATTTTTTGTAACAATAGTGTTTTATTTTCATTTATCTATCTATTTGTTATTATTAATTTGAACAATATATTTTAACTTAAATTATTAATTTTATATCAAATTTATTTATTTTTTTCAATTTCTTTTTAATTATATTAAATAGCAGCTTCTAATTCATTTTTTAATGAAATAAATTATAGGACACAGACATGTTAACACTCTAAAATGTCCTACTAAATACTGTTGACGCATGCGCTAACAAAAAACACTGTAGGGTTCGCATAGGGTTCGGAGATATTTCGATATCATGACTATTTATCTAACTTCCTTTTAAAGGAGTAGTGCCATAATAATAATAATAATTAAATAAAATTAGATATATAAATATATATATATATATCTATATATATAGATATATATATATATATATATATATAGTATATTATATATATAGTATATATATATATAATTTTTTTATGAACGTAATATTATGTAGATATAAATAAGTAGATATATTTATATAATATATTTTTATTTTAATTTATATATATATATTATATATATATATATATATATATATATATATATATATATATATATATATATATATATATATATATATATATATATATATATATATAAATAATTATTTTCCATTCCATTGCTGTATTAGTGGTTTGTTATATTTCCAAACCAAATACGAATCTACACTATTGTACGCAGACCTGTTAAATATCCCCACAAACACTTGTTCAGTTAGTTCATCCCCACTCGTAACTGACATTCTTATTTGCTCACTTGAATCTAATAATATAGTTTTAGCGCACATGTATTTTGAGGTAAATTAGGTTTTAATTGCGTATTATTAAAGAATATTTCGCATTTTGAAACTTTAGGTTAAATTAATGGGTATTAAGTTTAACACATGAATATTTTAAGTAATCAGGTGTTAATTAATATTAAGGATTGTATTTTTTTTTTGTTACTATCTTAGTTTAGGATAGTCAGCTATAGTTATTTTTATTGATAATTTTAGTTAGACTATAAAATGTTATTTAACTATTATTATTATTATTATTATTATTATTATTATTATTATTATTATTATTATTATTATATTATTATTATTATATATTATTTTTATTTATTCTGATTGTCGTATTTCAATTATTATTATTATTATTATATTATTATTATTATTATTATTATTATTATTATTATTATTATTATTATTATTATTATTATTATTATTATTATTATTATTATTATTTCAATTATTATTATTATTATTATTATTATTATTATTATTATTATTATTATTATTATTATTATTATTATTATTATTATTATTATTATTATTATAATTATTATTATTATTATTATTATTATTATTATAATTATTATTTATTTATTTTTTTATTTACTTAATTATTATTATTTTAGTAGTAGTATTTGTTTGTGCGTTTGTTTGAATGTCCGGTTGCGTGAATGTAGAAATAGGTGTTAGCGTGAACGATTTTCTCTATCCACAATGCCAACGTCCCCGTGTTAATTTCGCCTCTGTGGAATACCACTTCTCTCATTATTTTGTCTATAATATATCTAACAAACGTTTTACAAAATATTTGTCTTTAAGGGTGGAGTATGTGCTTATGAAAACATTAACACTCCTGTATGCGTTTAAATAATGTATAATTTTCTAACTTTGACGTTCTGTGACTTAAAATCGGTACTACTACTACTACTACTACTACTACTACTACTACTACTACTACTACTACTACTACTACTACTACTACTACTACTACTACTTAAATCTATTCTTCGTGGCACTAAAACCTCTTTTCTCCGTATAAAATGCAATAATCTTACTGGTTACTAATCCTCACGTCCTTACTGGCATTTTGTAAACAAAAATTAACTTTAACTTTGCCTCTTCCTCTTTCCCTCCTGTAGTATCTTCCGACGACGCAACTTCCGTTTTGCCTTCCGCTAAAGCTGAACTCTCCGCTCAAACCTTTGCTTCTAATTCCACCTCAGAAGATTCCGGAGACATTCCTCCTTCTCCACCTCCTCCACCTCCTCCATCTCCTCCACCTCCTCCACCTCCTCCACCTCCTCCACCTCCCTCCAACTCATTTACGCCTAATGCAGTAATTAATTCTAAAGATGTTATTTCTGCTTGCTCTGAGCTTAATTAGAATAGTAATTAGCAATTAGTAATTACTACTTACCATAGTTACGGATAACGCATCAAATATGATGATGGCTTCGAAAAATTAATTAAGGACAATGAGTTAGAACTTGAGGAATTAGTGAGTGTGATACCGATTTTATTGAATGTCAAAACGAAGAAGTACTTGTTGATTTTCAGAACGGACATGATAAGAGTATGAAAAGGTAATGTTCCAATGATATTAATATTGATTTTACGTATGAGGTGACGAGTTCACACATTACAATACTCTTTCAGCAAATCTTATAAACAATGCAAGACAAATAACAAAATTAATGAGTTCCCAAAAATTTAGTGAAGTTTTAAAGTCTCAAGCTGGAAAAGTGAGGTACACCTGAAGTTCTCTCTTCAATAGTCACTGAGAGCAAATTGAAACCCTCCTAGAAATATTAAAGTTTACTTACATTGCAACAAGAAAAAATTTAAACAGAGTACTTGACAGCTGGAAAATGTTATAGAGAATGGAAGTATCTAAATAATGTATTAGAAAATAAAGTTGAGATTATAGCAAATGACATAAAAATTCCGTGAAAGAAGGGGAAAAAATGAAAGAATGTTAATTAAAAGCAAAATAGTTTTTCGGTCATCTATGCTAATCCATAGTTCAGCATTTTCTTCAGACTGAAGATATGATATTAAAAGCTAAGAATGCTCTTTGTGAACTAACTTAAAATCGAAGAATAATTCCAAGTCGGAGTCAGATAGTTCATCAATTTCAGGAATTCTTTCTTGTGGTATTTTGTCAGATGAAGAAGAAGCCAATGTGATAGACAATGGGACCAACTGAAGCACATAGACAAAGCTATTAAAAAATGATAGTCCTTCAATAAAATCCCTTCAACCCAAAAGTCCTTTAGAAAAATTTAAAGCACAATTTTATAAGGCATTAAATGTAATAAAGGGAAATCGACCTAAAATCTATGTTAACAGTTACGGAGCCAATCCCTCATTATTCTAAAATTTTGCAAGATGGTCTTTACACAGTTACAGCTTTGCCTCACACTCAAGTGAGTGATGAGCTCTTGTTTTCTCATTTAAAATAAATAAAATCTAATATTTTCTAAATTTTAAGTTGTAAGTCAAAATAAAGGTGTCACTAACAACCAATCTTATTTATTTATACCATAAAAATTTTTATAACTTAGAGAATTAACGATATCATGTATGAATGGAAATGAAATAATAACTAAGAACTGGAGCCGGAGCCGGGACAGGTTAATTTTAAAATGATGAAGCCGGAGCCGGAGCCGGAGCCGGTTAATTTTTAAATGCTGGAGTCGGAGCCGGTAAAAAAAATATCAGCACCGCAGCCCTGATTTTGAGCGCAATTTCATATCTCTTAATTATAATGATATCTCCGCTACAGCTCCGCTGGTGGCTTTGCGTAGCTTTTGCCCTAACAAACTTTGGAATGATTCCTGTTTTGACGCTGAAGTTGTCTCTTCGTAGTATTGGACTAAAGACTTTGGAAAACCTTTGGCGATGATAATGAAAAGAGAAATGAGTTTTGTTACAATGAATGGAAGGAGCTTATTTTTAAATATATACTTTCATAACTTTTCTTTTACTTTATATTTTCTTCTATTTATCAGTTTCCCACCATCATATATATATATATATATATATATATATATATATATATATATATATATATATATATATAATATATATATATATATTATATATATATTAATCTATATCTTATATATTATATATATATATATATTATAAATTATATATAATTAATTATATATAGTATATATATATAATATAAATATATATATATATATATATATATATATATATATAGATATATAGCATGTAGAGAACTGGAACAATGGTTAACAACGAACAATATTACTGCATCACCTCAAAAATTAACTATTACCATACTCACCCCAGACAGAAGAGAATCTAATATCCACCCAGCAATATTCCTATCACACTACAGACTCCCTCTCAATAAGCGACCCAATATCCTATTTTTGATCTTTGGTACACACATGACCTTGAAACCCCACATCAACAATATCACTTCAAGAGCCACAACATAAACTAAATGCACTGAAATTACTAACGGAACAGACTTTGAGTAGCATAAAGAAACTCCCACAATAGTATACCGAAAATACATCTGTCCCTTCATAAATTGTGCATCATCTGCCTGGGCTCCCACAATATCACAATAATATATTCAGAAATTAGCATGCAAAATTAAGCTCTCAGGATAATAATGGGCTGCCTTCCCTCCCCACCCATCCATCATCTACAAACTGATTAAAAAATCTCCTTTTAAAAGCCCATCTTGTCAAGATTTCCGTCAATTTTCCAGTAAATCACCCTCAATTGATCACCTCCTGCATCAGTCATTACATTACCCCCCCCCCCACCCCAGAACCTAGAAGGAAAAAAAATCAGCAATTACACTATTCCAATATGAACTCCCGTTACTAAACACATTTACACACGATTAACTCGAAAAACGATCTCCGCATGTCCAAATTACACAATACTTCAAACAAGTCCACCCTAAATATCCCCTAAAACAAACTTTGGACCGTCAAACCCGCGCAATGCTGTCCCGTCTCCGTTCTGGGCAGTGGGCACCATCACCAACTTCAAGAATACAAATTTAGAATCAATAAACCAACTTCTCCTACTGACATAGATATTTTTCCAGACTAGTGACGACACAGGACCTCTTTTGCTAAACTGCCGTGATTTAACGGACATTAGACACAACTTCAATGCTCTTTCTCTAACGGATCCCTGGGCACGTCCTGTAGTGGTAGCACAATATCCCGAGGTAGCCCGTTTCTCGTACTAGGGGAGTGGTGGGCGACAAAGTATATATTATATAATATATATATATATATATATATATATATAATGTATTTCAAATTTATTATTTATAATAATAAATTATAGAAATACTTTATTTCTCACATCAGCATGAAAATGCATATAATGTACTACAGTGGTACCTCAGTATATGTTCGCTTTGAAATAAGCCCAACTTGGCATGCGTCCTGTTTACACCCGAAATATTTTGCTTGGAGTACGACCTTTGTTTGGAATACGACTAGCGTGCTAGAACTTGTGTATGAGTCAAAATTGCACGACACCGCACGCTACAGTGTTTTACCTCTCTCGAGACAAAGCCACGGCCTCCCACGAGCGTCAGTATGCCAGGAGAAGATAGAGGAAGCCCCTACTTCATTAATCAAGGGCATCTTTGCCAAATGGATAACAAATACTTTGCAGAGAAGTATCACCCCAACAAAACCCAGGCAAACAGTAATAGCATTGTCTGGAATGACCAGACAATGTCACATTTCCGAAACATCCTGAGGAGAAGGTTGTCTATCTATCTATCTATCTATCTATCTATCTATCTATCTATCTATCTATCTATCTATCTATCTATCTATCTATCTATCTATCTATCAAAATTCTATGTACAAATTTTTAGTAACGGTTTCACTGTCCGTTTCCAGCCTCAGGATTTGAAACGGC
>JABUQX010034388.1:35000-51520 GCA_015478945.1 Trachelipus rathkii
CGCAAGCTATCTCACCCACCTGAGTGTAGATTACATTTAACATATTGTGCCAGTATTTATTCTTTTATATTTTCTCATCTTTTTTTAATTATAATTTTTAAAATTGTATATAAAAAAGCAAGAGAGAAGATGAGTTAGACAGACCGTAAAGCAGTAAATCAGTAATCAATAGAGGTGTTACCAACACCAAAGGGGTTAGTATGCTTTTTGTTTTACTGCTTTACTGCTATATTGATTTACTGTTTCACTGCTTTAACTCATATGTTTTACTGCTTTAACTCATATGTTTTACTGCTTTAACTCATATATTTATTAACATTACATACTTCCCCTAAAACAGTAAATCAGTAAATCAATAGAGGTGTACATAGCGGCAGGGATTAGTAAGCTTTTGATTTACTGATTTTGCTAGGAGCATGTGTTAATAAATATGAACTAAAACATATGATTAATAAACAAAAAGCATACTAATCTCCTTGTTGCTATGTAAGCACCTCTATTGATTTACTGATTTACTGCTTTAGGAGGGGTGTAAAAAATGCAGGACTAAAACGGTAAAACATATGAATTAAAGCAGTAAAACATAAAGGTTAAAGCAGTAAAGCAGTAAAACATGAGTTAAAGCAATAAATCAGTAAATCAACAAGGTTAGCCTAGCAACAAAGAGATTAGTATGCTTTTGTTTACTGCTTACTGCTTTAACTCATATGTTTTACTGCTTTCTTTAACTCATATGTTTTACTGCTTTAACTCATATGTTTTACTGCTTTAACTCATATATTTATTAACATTACATACCTTAAAGCAGTAAATCAGTAAATCAATAGAGGTGTTACATAGCAACAAGGGGTTTAACTCATATGTTTTACTGCTTTACTGCTTTAACTCATATGTTTTACTGCTTTACTGCTTTAACTCATATGTTTTACTGCTTTAACTCATATGTTTTACTGCTTTAACTCATATATTTATTAACATTACATACCTAAAGCAGTAAAAACGATGCAAGCTAGCATCTTAAACCCCATGTTCATGCTCAACACTCATTGTTACTGATTTACTGCTTTAGGTCATAATGCGTCAAATATATGGTTAAGCAATATGGTCACTTTAATGCTTATATGAGTTAAAAGCTGTCACTTTATTTATATGGTATGCGAAAAAGCATTAAGCACTCACTAATCCCATATTTTATGCGGCACCTCTGTGTTACTGATTTACTGCTTTAACTCATATGTTTACTGCTTTAACTCATATGTTTTACTGCTTTAACTCGCATACATTACATACTATTTTTACATACCCAAAAGCAGTAAATTAGTAAATCAAGGGGTATTTTATAGCAACAAGGGGATTATTATGCTTTTGTTTTACTGCTTTACTGCTTTAACTCATATTTACTGCTTTATATTTAACTCATATATGTTTTTACCTAACTTTAATATATATTTATTATTACATACCTAAACTGATAAATCAGTAAATCAATACAGGTGTTACATAGCAACATGGGGTTTAGTATGCTTTTGTTTTACTGCTTTACTGCTTTAACTCATATGTTTTACTGCTTTACTGCTTTAATTCATATGTTTTACTGCTTTAACTCATATGTTTTACTGCTTTAACTCATATATTTATTAACATTACATACCCTAAAGCAGTAAATCACCGGTAAATCAATAGAGGTGTTACAGCAGGGGATGATTTACTGTTTTACTGCTTTACTGCTTTAACTCACTTATGTTTTACTGCTTTACTGAAAACTCATATGTTTACTCATTTGTTTTACTGCTTTAACTCATATATTTATTAACATTACATACCCTAAAGCAGTAAATCAGTAAATCAATAGAGGTGTTACATGGCAACAAGGGGATTAGTATGCTTTTGTTTTACTGTTTTACTGCTTTAACTCATATGTTTTACTGCTTTAACTCATATATTTATTAACATTACATACCTTAAAGCAGTAAATCAGTAAATCAATAGAGGTGTTACCTAGCAACAAGGGGATTAGTATGCTTTTGTTTTACTGTTTTACTGCTTTAACTCATATGTTTTACTGTTTTACTGCTTTAACTCATATGTTTTACTGCTTTAACTCATATGCTTTACTGCTTTAACTCATATATTTATTAACATTATGTTTTTATTTTGTTTTATTACTTTTTATTATTATTTTTATTTTATTTTTATTATTTTATTTTTATTATTATTATTTTTTTATTATTATTTTTATTATTATACTTAGTGTTATTTTACTTCATCCTATTGTTATTATCATTTAACACAGACACACCACACACACACACACACACACACACACACACACACACACACACTTACACACACACACACACCTACACCTACACACATACATAGACATACACCTACACCTACACACACACACACACACACACACACACACACACACACTCGCCCATAGACCCACCCTGTTTAAACATATCAAATAAGTTCTTTTGTATGAACATAACGTATAATTTATTAAAACATTTTATGTTTTAATTAAATCCGTACATTTATATTACTCATTCAAATATAACTAAAATTATTTCAAAGTTTCTTAAAACTTCTATAATAAATCAATCATTATCTTTGAACAAAGAATTTATTATTAACTGTTAATATTTTTTGTTTATAAATTTTATAACTATCAAGTTTTAAAATAATTTTTACTAAAATTTTATGAAATTTTATTAAAAACATATATTTTACGTACCTTAAAGCAATAAATCAGTAAATCAGTAAGGTAAGCCCCTCTCACCCTCTACCAAGCTATGTGAAGGATTGGGTGACGATTGAATGATTGAGATGTGGGATGACTGGGATGGGCTATAATGCTAACATAACATGTATTTTATTAAAATCATTCTAGTTTTTTATTTAAAAATAACAATTATTCACTTACATTTATATTATTTGCTCAATGTTAACTAAAAATATTTCAAAGTTTTTTAAATAATTCGGATTTTCTTTATTTATTATTATTATTATTATCTATGTACATTGACAATCCAACACGAGAAAACACAACAACCCGCACTCCTTACAGATACGAAACTGACCTCTCTCTCTGTAAAATGTGTTGAAATAACTACTTCAGGCCTAAATTTAGGATAAACCTTTTTGTACCCCGGGGCGATTTAGGCCTAATACCAGGTCAAAATATATTTCAAACTGACCTCTTTCTGTAAAATGTGGTGCAATAACTACGTTAGGCCTAAATTTAGGCCTAAATTTAGGATAAACCTTTTTGTATCCGGGCTGATTTAAGCCTAATACCAGGTCAAAAGGTAATTCCAGTATAGACAAAAATCAATGTTATTATTTTTATAAATATATTTCAAACTGAAACATGCTGGATAGGTAAGATCCTTTAAGCAGGTAAGAAGGAAATGTTTACCTTTCTTGTGATTGGATGGAGTAATCCTTATCTCTATATGACCGCGCATGTGATTGGTCGAGAATTATTTTATCGCTTTTTGGTTTTAAGGTATGTAAAAACATGTTTTTCATATCCTAAGCCTTACCTGTGATTGGATGAAAATTAGCTTAGTTCTTTAAACTTGTATTTGAGCAGGTGTGTTTTATTATCTTTTAGACCCAAACTCATTTTAAAATCATAGTCGTTTTAGCTGTTAAGCGGTGCACAAGTTATCTGATTTGTATTAAAAGTGTTTTATTTTTACTAAGTGTATATCATATTTATAATAAATACTTACATTGAGGAATAATTATTAATTTCACTAGAATAGATAATAATTAATTCACTAGATTTATAGTAGATCACGTGAAGCAAAACGCAAGAGCGCCCGCAAGCGGATACAAAAAGGATTATCCTAAATTTAGGCCTAAATTTAGGCCTAACGTAGTTATTGCACCACATTTTACAGAAAAAGGTCAGTTTGAAATATATTTTGACCTGGTATTAGGCCTAAATCCTTGGGGTAGGGCTTATCCTAAATTTAGGCCTGAAGTAGTTATTTCACCACATTTTACAGAGAGGTCAGTTTCGTATCTGTAAGCCGTGCAATAAATAAAAATAATAAATATAATAATAATAATAATAATAATAATAATAATAATAATAATAATAATAATAATAATAATAATAATAATAATAATAAAGAAAATCCGAATTATTTAAAAAACTTTGAAATATTTTTAGTTAACATTGAGCGAATAATATAAATGTAAGTGAATAATTGTTATTTTTAAATAAAAACTAGAATGATTTTAATAAAATACATGTTATGTTAGCAGAGAAGAACTTATTTTGTTATTTTTATACTTATTACATGGCTAAAGATGATGTAAAGCAGTAAGTCAATAGAACAAAACGTGGCATAGCTTGGTGTAGAGGGGTGCTGGGGCTTACTGATTTACTGATTTATTGCTTTAAGGTACGTAAAATATGTTTTAATAAAATTTCATAACATTTTAGTAAAAATTATTTTAAAACTTGATAGTTATAAAATTTATAAACAAAAAAAAGTATTAACAGTTAATAATAAATTCTTTGTTCAAAGATAATGATTGATTTATTATAGAAGTTTTAAGAAACTTTGAAATAATTTTAGTTATAATTGAATGAGTAATATAAATGTACGTATTTAATTAAAACATAAAATGTTTTAATAAATTATACGTTATGTTCATACAAAAGACTTATTTGATATGTTTAAACAGGGTGGGTCTATGGGCAGTGTGTGTGTGTGTGTGTGTGTGTGTGTGTGTGTGTGTGTGTGTGTGGGTGTATGTCTATGTGTGTGTGTAGGTGTGGTTTTGCGACTGTGTATGGGGTGTTTAAATAATAATAATAATATTTAATATAACAATATTTAATAATCTGTGTGTGTGTGTGTGTGTGTGTCTGTGTTAAATGATAACAATAGGCATGAAGTAAACTAAGTATAATAATAAAATAATAATAAAAAATAATAATAATAAAAATAAAAATAAAATAATAAAAAAAAATAAAAAAATAATAATAAAAAAGTATTAAAACAAAATAAAAAACATAATGTTAATAAATATATGAGTTAAAGCAGTAAAGCATATGAGTTAAAGCAGTAAAACATATGAGTTAAAGCAGTAAAACAGTAAAACATATGAGTTAAAGCAGTAAAACAGTAAAACAACAGCATACTAATCCCCTTGTTGCTATGTAACACCTCTATTGATTTACTGATTTACTGCTTTAAGGTATGTAATGTTAATAAATATATAATGTTAATAAATATATGAGTTAAAGCAGTAAAACATATGAGTTAAAGCAGTAAAACATATGAGTTAAAGCAGTAAAACAGTAAAACATATGAGTTAAACAGTAAAGCAGTAAAACAAAAGCATACTAATCCCCTTGTTGCTATGTCACACACCTCTATTGATTTACTGATTTACTGCTTTAAAGGCTGTGTGTAAATATGAGTTAATGTAATAAAATATTTGAGTTAAAGCAGTAAAACATATGAGGCTTAAAGCAGTAAAGCAGTAAAACATGAGTTAAAGCAGTAAAGCAGTAAAACAAAAGCATACTAATCCCTTTGTTGCTTTAAGGTATGTAATGTTAATAAATATATGAGTTAAAGCAGTAAAACATATGAGTTAAAGCAGTAAAACATATGAGTTAAAGCAGTAAAGCAGTAAAACATATGAGTTAAAGCAGTAAAGCAGTAAAACAAAAGCATACTAATCCCCTTGTTGCTATGTAACACCTCTATTGATTTACTGATTTACTGCTTTAAGGTCTGTAAAGTATATGTTTTTAATAAAATTTCGTACAATTGTAGTAAAATAAAATGATTATATATCAGCCACTCTGGCTTTTTCTTCTTACATACAATTTTTAAAAATTTATAAATTAAAAAAGTATTAAGTAAAAAATATAAAAGAATAAATAATGTTAATAAATATATAAGTTAAAACAGTAAATCAGCTAATTCGCGCGGGTATATTGCGCCTGCGGGCGCACGCGGCGGGCGGGATCGCGGAAATATTGCTCCTGCGGGCGCACCCGGCGGGCGGGGACGCGGCGGGACGCACCTGCGGGTGCGGGGTCGGGGGGCCTACACGCGGGAGGGATCATGCTGCGTCCTGGTGTTCAGCTTATCAAAGATGAGGCAACAAAGATGAGTCATCAAAGATGAACCATCAAGATAGGTACCAACAAAGTTGAGCCATCATAGTTGAGCCATTAAAGATGAGTCATCAAAATATCGAGTGTGTGAGTGTAAGAGTAAGTGCATCTGGGTGTGTGTGTGTGTGTGAGTGTATATGGGCTAGTGTAAGTGCCTATGGAGAGTGTAAGTGCTTATAAGTGTCATAGTGTATATGTATGTAAGTGTAAGTGTCTATGGTGAGTGTAGGTGTGTGTGTGTGTGTGTGCGTGGGTGTGTGTGTATATAATATATATATATATATATATATATATATATATATATATATATATATATATATATATATATATATATATATATATATATATATATATATATATAAATTTAAATATATATATATATATATATATAAATATATATACAATAGAGATAACATAGTTATTTTGATCTTAAGCATAATACAAACCTTTAAATTTTTCAACATACATTTCGAGTCCATTGTTTATAAGAAGATTTTGAACAAAAATGTCCATTTTTTTAATTTCTATCTCTATCATAAATTAAAAAATAAAACTGCAGCCTATTTTTAAGTGGACATAGCATAAACTGGAACCATAGAATACTCGCGAACACTAATAGAACACTCCCTAGATACTCCCTTGGGAACCATCAAAATGTGCTGAATCAAAATGGACTGAACCATCAATAAATCTAGGTCATCAAAGATGATCCGACAAAGATGACGTCATCAAGATGAATCATCAATAAAGCTGAACCTTCAAAGATGGCATCATCAAAGTTGAGCCAACAAAGATGAACCATCAAGATAGGTGTCATCAAAGATGTGTAAGTGCGTATAAGTGTCATAGTGTGTATGTATGTGAGTGTGTGTGTGTGTGTGTGTGTGTGTGTGTGTAAGTGTCTATGGTGAGTGTAGGTTCTATGGGTGAGTGTAAGTGTGTATAAGTGTCATAGTGGAATGTGTGTATAAGTGTCATAGTGTATGTGTGTATAAGTGTCATAGTGCAAGTGTCTATGGGTAAATCTTCTATGGGTAAATGTAGTGTCTATGAGTGAGTGTAAGTCATGTATAGATATCATAAGTGAGTGTGTGAGTATAAGTGTGTCATAGTGTAAGTGTGTATGGATGTGTGTGTGTGTGTGTGTGTGTGTGTGTGTGTGTGTGTGTGTAGGTGAAGGGTGAGTGTATGTGTGTACAAGTAGCCTGGCGGTTGTGCGTGTGTGTATAAGTAGCTAGCAGAGTGTGCGTGTCGTGTATAAGTAGCCTAGCTGTTGTGCGTGATTGTATAAGTAGCCTAGCTGGTGTGTGTGTGTGTGTGTGTGTGTGTAGGTGTGACCGCGGATGGAAATAAGTTAGGACAGATCCAAACAGGTCAGATACCTACATGACCTCATGTTAGCACAGATACCTACCAAAGGCAAGGTGGCAGGTACCTGGATGAGCTCAAGATAATCCCTACTAATCCCTCACTCACCTTTAAGAATGGTCAATTTCAGCCCTTGATACGGTATCAAGGCCGAAATATCAAGGCCAAAACCGAAATATCAAGGCCAAAACATCAAAAAAGGGGGGCCAAAAATTAGGGTGGGCCAAAATTGACCCATGGAAGACCAAAGGGTTGATCGAAAAAATTAGGGTGGGACACGTACAACGGTTGCTGCGCAACCGTTTGGCGCAACCCTTCTTCGAAGGGTTGCAAAATTAGGGTTGCCAAAAAATTAGTGTTGCCAAAAAAATTAGGGTTGCCAAAAAATTAGGATTGCCAAAATTGCACCCTGGAATACAAAAGGGTTGGCCGAAAAATTACAAGGCCCAAAAAGGTCAAGGCCCAAAAAGGTCAAGGTCAGGTAAAAATTTGGGCTCAAAAAAGGTCAAGGCCAAAAAGATCAAGGCCAAAAAAGGTCAAGGGCAGGTAAAAATCAAGTATATATATATACGCAGAACACGTCCAATATAGCCTTCCTACTACTACCATCCCCTATTTTCTCTCACTAACTGAGAGGAGTCTTCGCTTCATGAAGGGCATGCTTTATTTTTTGATTAAGGCGGACCCCATTTTATCCCCTGCCAACAAATGGACATAAAATTCTTAATTTTTAGCCAATTTTAATCAACTATATAGCAAACCGCAGCTTTTTCTGACGTCTTAAACCTTATTTTCGAGTGTTTTTCTGTGTCTGTAGCCTTTTTATTTGTATTTTCATTTTTTGAAAACCTATGTTTTGACATTTTTCTATACTCGTCCAACAATATTTTTTAAAATGATTTCAAACTTGAAGTATACAAAGATTGGACTATTACCTTTTAAAAACTGTTGAAAAGAAATTGAAAAAAGAAATATTTAGCCCCAAATCAGAGCAATGATCGATTTTCAAAACCTACTTTTTTTATGTTTTGAGATTAAAAAAAAATTTTTATGCTTATCCGGTCGGCATGAAATTTTCATGGCATTTGTAGTCGGGGAGATGCACATTATTTATTTATATCATTTTTTTTTGTATATGCCGTAGTTTTGGATTTGTTCTTGGAACAAATTTTCCACAGAAATTTTTTTTGAAAATTTAAAAAAAAAATTTTTTTTGAGTATCCAAAAATATTATCTAAGTAAAAAACATGTATTTCGCTTGACTATATACATAATTTGATGTTGAGTAGAAAAAAAAAAATCTCAATATTTCACTTTTTCCAAAAATTAAATTTTTTTTGAAAAAGTTAAATAATGAGTTGTTTTTCAGCTCATCCGATCAACATAACAATTTCAGGGCGTATATAATCTGGCGAGATTCATCGTTATTACTCAGATAATTTTTTTGTATACTCAAAAAAAATCGATTTCCAAAAAAAAATTTAATGAAATTTTGTTTCAAGGACAAACCCAAAACTACTATATATAACAAAAAATGATATGAATAAAAAATAGGCATCTCCCCCTACTACAAATGCCCTTAAAATTTCATGCAGATCGGATGTCCGAAATTTTTTTTTGCAATTTTTCAATTCCAAAACATAAATATAGTAAATTTTGAAAATCGATCATTGCTCGGATTTGGGGTCAAATATCAATATTTCTTTTCAACATTTTTTTATGTAATATTCCAATCTTTGTATAGTTAAAGCTTGAAGTCATTTCGAAAAAAATTGTAGGACGAGTATCTAAAAATAAAAAAAAACATAGGTTTTCAAAAACGAAAATACAAAAGAACTGATTACAGACACACAAAAAAAAACACCCGAAAACGACGTTTTAGTCGTCAGAAAAGCTGTGATTTGCTTTTAATTTTATCAAAATTGACTGAAAATTAAGAATTTTATGTCCATTTTTAGGTAGGGGAAAAAAATGGGGTCCACCTTAAGCAAAAATCAAAGCGCGCCCTGGAATTATGGTAACGCTTTTTCAAATTTGTTATTTAGGGCCCAGTAATGTTATTTTTTATATTTATAATTTTTAAAGCTGTTTTTCCCCAGTGTAATTTATTCTTGTAACATTTCCCAATGATATAATAAATATATATATATATATATATATATATATATATATATAGATATATAAATATACATATATAATTTAGAAAAAAAATATAACCGTTCCTATATATATATATATATATATATATATATATATATATATATATATATATATATTCTATATATATATATATATATATATATATATATGCGTGCTTAGATTTTTGGTTTATCTTCACTTAAAGACAGTTTATTTTCCCAGTGCGTTTGTTACACACGA
This sequence comes from Trachelipus rathkii, assembly GCA_015478945.1. Lineage (NCBI taxonomy): Eukaryota > Metazoa > Arthropoda > Malacostraca > Isopoda > Trachelipodidae > Trachelipus > Trachelipus rathkii. The sequence continues at coordinate 44,908 of JABUQX010034388.1, forward strand.
ATCTTGTTCGTGTTTTTATGTCGTAGAGAGAAAAGTGTGACAAGACCAGTTAATGTTTACTTTGAGCAATGATCTTTAAACATTATTTAATTATTTTAATTTAACATAATTTTATTTTATTTTAAGTATTTTATTTATTTATAATTATTATTGTTGCTATATTATTATTATTATTATGTATATGATTGCAAATTTATTATTATTATTATTATTATTATTATTATTATGTGTATATATTATTATTATTATAGTAGTAGTAGTAGTAGTAGTAGTAGTAGTAGTAGTAGTAGTAGTAGTAGTAGTAGTAGTAGTAGTAGAACTTTTGGTTTATTATTATTATTATTATTATTATCATTATATTATTATTATTGTGATAATGTGTGTGTGTTATTATTATTATTATTACTATTTGCATTATTGTTATCAAGGGAGAGAATTAGTATTGAGTATTAGTATTAGTATTAGTATTATTATTATTATTATTATTATTATTATTATTATTATTATTATTATTATTATTATTATTATTATTATTATTATTATTATTATTATTATTATTATTATTATTATTATTATTATTAATATTATTATTATTATTATTATTTTGATTATTGTGTGTAAGTAACATGTGTGTTCTAATTGTTATTATTATTATTATTTATTATTATTATTATTATTATTTTTATTATTATTATTATTATTATTATTATTATTATTATTATTATTATTATTATTATTATTATTATTATTATTATTATTATTATTATTATTATTATTATTATTATTATTATTATTATTATTATTATTATTATTATTGTCTTTTTATTACTTTCTTAAATTCTTCGTTTGAACGAACACATGTTCAGTATAGTATTTACCTTATAAATTATTCACTTTTCATTGCAATTTTTCATTAATACATATAAAAATTAAGTACATATTTTGATGACGGTGCTAAACTCCACTATATATATATATATTTAAAGAGATCTCTGTGGAATTCAATATATATATATTACTGTCTCTCTCTGTAAGTCTTTAAACACTCTTTATATATATATATATATATATATATATATATCAGTGGCGGCTCGTGGTCAAAATTCTTGAGTAGGCAAATGGCGGCTTGTGGTCCAAAATGTTAAAGAAATCGGCATATGTATATGTATATATATATAATATATAATATATATATATATATATAATAACCTTGTATATATATGTAATAATATATATAAATATATGTATATATATAATAATAATATGTAATAATAATATATATAATAATAATATAATAATAATACCTTATATATATATATTAGTATATATATATATATATATATATATCTTTCTTCTTCTTCTTAACATAATATATATATGCTATATATATGCTATATATATATATATATATATATATATATATATATATATATATATATATATATAATTTCGTTCGAAGGCGACCTGTTGAGCGGCCTCTCAAATTTCAACTCGATTTCCTTTTTTAATATTAACGATCAGCGGGAACTATTACATTTCCGAGTTAAAAAAATAATTCCGTTTTCTTTAGCTCTAGGCAACTCTGTATTTGCCTTCTGACTCTTGTAGCAGTCATTTTTTTTAAAGAAATTACTATTAGCAAAAATAATAATAATATAATATTAATTAACTAATTGATTGGTACATGCTAACCGGGATCTCTTATACCGACTTATTTAATTTATAATTTCCTAAAAAGTCATTTGCTCATTCTTGCAATCAGAGCTGCCAGACTCGCTTGATGAGTCAGTCTTCTAGGCTACCTATTATAAATTAGTGGGATGTATCTGTGTGGAGTTAGTAGTAATACGCTTTTCATATTATTTATTAAATATTAATTTATTACTGATTTTGTGTGTTTTTAATAAAATTGAGGTTTTATAAATACCGGTATATTGGATTCGTATTCGATTTGAAAGTTTCATAAAAATTGATGAGGAGATTCAACTCTGGTGTTGTAGGCCATATTAAAAATTCAAACATGTAAGAATATGTGCAAAACAGTGAGTCATTGATTTATATATTAAACCATTCAAAAGGAAGAAAAATTTGATCTTCTTTATAAATAAATAAAATACAAAAAATATAAATTTTTAATATATATATATATATATATATATATATATATATATATATATATATATATATATATATATATATATATATATATATATATATATATATATATATATATATATATATATATATATATATATATATATAATATATATATATGTATAATATATATATATATATATATATAATATATATATATATATAATATATATATATATATATATATATATACTATATATGCTATACATATATATATATATATATGTATTTAACTATATATATATATATATATATGTAATAATATATATATGTATATATATCTTAATATGATAATATATATAATATAATAATAATAATATATATATATATATAATAATAATACAAATATATATATGTTTTGCCTACTCAAGGAAATTTGGAATACGAATACTTTGAGTATATGTATATATATATATATATATATATATATATATATATATATATATATATATATATATATATATATATATATATATATATATATATATATATATATAACTGCTATATATATATATTAAAAATCTAAATAAATTTTGACCTAATTATCCGTTTGTCAATTTTTATTCTTTAACATTCTCAAAATTGTGTTTTAGAATCGTGTGAAAAATGAATCAATCTTTTAAAGAAAGATTTCAACAAAATCTGAAAAATCAAAATTCTCTAAAGTTATAATTGATATATTACTTGAAGAAAGTTGGTTAAGTTAAGAAAGCAAATTTTTTACTTTCTTCCAGGTTATATATATATATCTTATATATATATATATATATATATATATATATATATATATATATATATATATATATATATATATATATATATATATATATATATATATATATATAATTTTATATTTTTTATATATATATATATATATATATATATATCTTAATGAGATTTTTCATTTTCAAAATTATTTTATCTTGTAGTTAAATTAATTTTTCATTATATATTTATTGAGTTTAATAAAAACTAATACAATACCATATGGTGGCTGCAAGGCAGGCTGCGTGGATACATTGCAGACCGCTCGCTAAAGCGCTCACTTCTAATGCGCGGTGTTGCGCGCGAGCAGTGCCATGTAAAGCTTGCATATTGTTAATTATTCAGTAAAATTGTTTTTAAAAACGGAAAAGAACATTGTGTGTGTGTGTGTGTGTGTGTGTGTGTGTGTGTGTGTGTGTATTATTATTATTATTATTATTATTATTATTATTATTATTATTATTATTATTATTATTATTATTATTATTATTATTATTATTATTATTATTATTATTATTATTATTATTATTATTATTATTATTATTATTTTTAAAAATATTTGAATTAATAAATTCATACATCTGTGAAAATATATTTTCCGTCGTTAAAATTGATTGAAGGACATAAATTAAAAAGAAATGTTTTTACACAAAAGATCCACAAATTAATCTCATCTAGCAATAAATAGCTTAACTTAATGTAAATTGTATTGCAAAGGTGTCAAATTTAAGAAAAATTACAAAAAATATGTGCACCTAGTAATATCTATAGGATTTGATTTACATATATATATATGTTAACTGTTATATATATATATCTCTATATATATATATATATAACCATATATACCTATCTCTACTATGCTATACTCTCTCTCATATGCTGCCTGTATAACTCTCTTTCTACACTATATTTATATATAACTTATAATATATATACTTGCATATCTATACATATATATATATAGATAATACTTTTATATATATATGTATATATATGTATATATATATATACATATGCCTTAACTATGTATAACAACAATATGCCTGCCTCATAATATATATATCTTACCAACAACAGTAACAAGCTCTGTTTCTTTTTCTGAAAATACAGCACATGTAGAATGTTATATCGCAGTGAACTTTGAGGCATACCCCAATCTTATATCCAATATCTTCTGCAAAGAGAGAATTACTGTTTGTCTATTTTGAAATGAATTTCGGTACCTCTTCAATGATTCTGTGATTAATATTTGAAACTCAAACTTTTCTTCATTTAGTTCTAGCAGTGTAGGCTGAATGGATCATTTTCTAATAGAGGTAGATGTTGACATGGATGTAGACAGTAGATGTAGACATGGATCATCATCTGTCTGGATGTAGACAGTAAATGTAGACATGGATCATCATCTACAGCTTCTGTTTCATCATCTTTTCTTTTCTTTTTTTTTTTTTGCCATTTTTTTTTATAATATAGACGTTTCCTTTACATTGAGAAAAAGCAATTTTATGTTTCTTTCAAGTTGAGCAAGTAATGAATGATTTTGTATTATAATTTTTTTACAGTTTTCGTAGGGGGTTCTCTTTATAGGAATATACTCCCGGAATAGACTGACCATATGTACAATTATGAACTTGACATATACTGTTTTTTCTCTATTTCCCAGCCTTACAGTCCTTCTAATAAAGTGAAGTGTCTATAATGTTTCGTTTTTAAATGTTGACTACTCATAACTTATGCACAAAAAAAAAAAAAAAAATCAGGGAGAAAGTAAGATAGTTATTGAGTTTAATAAAAACTAATACAATACCATAGGGTGGCTGGCATATTTTCGAGGTACTTGAGAAGTAAAAGTGCAGTTTAGAAAACGCTAAAAAGTTCAGGACACCTGCATGATAAGAAATGCGGGTCAGTCTGAGTAAGGAACTCTTAAACAATGGACTCTTTAAGCTTGTAAATCATAAAAAGTCAAGATTTTAAAGCCTTGTAATATTTTGGAGTTTACTTTTTGTAGAGTTTATTCTTTGTCTTCAAGGGAGTATATCACCTGTTGAAGGAATATTTTCTGTTATGTATTTATGTGGACATAAGAGAGAAATTTATGTTGTGTTGATACAATAAGGGATATGTTCTTTGCAAAGCGAAATTGTATCATGCAGTGTGAAAAGTTTTATGATAAAGTGACGAATAACCGAAATTTGATGCATAAAATAACTTCACCGAAGAAAAATATTCATGGCAAGATCGTCGTGAAATACAGTCCCCGTCTACATCTACCTAAATTTTTGTATTTTTATTCCGTCTCAGAAAAAGAACGGTAAACCCAATATGTTTATGCAATTAAAATTTTATTATCATCTTACTCTTTCATTAATACACAATATTACATAACCCCCGTCCCGTCTTTGGAATTCCAATGTCCCGTTTTCGCCATCCCAATGTCCCGTTTTCGCCATCCCAATGTCCCGTTTTTGACATCCCAAATGTCCCGCTTTTGCCATCCCAATGTCCCGTTTTTGTCTCAAGGAAATACGGTGAGCCTTTCCCAAAATCAAGCAAATGACATTCAGCATTACTACTATCAAATTCTTTAATTCTCAAATAATTAAATTCTAGAGAAGACAATAATTTATTAAAATAATTAATTAGTAAATATAATTTGAGTAATTTTTTTTTTAAATTAAATATATATATATATATATATATATATATATATATATATATATATATATATATATATATATATATATATATATATGTATAGATATATTTCTATCTTTATAGTACTGCTCTATGATATATATATATATATATATATCACGGGAAATTAAAATTAAAGGAAATGGGAAATTTCGTTCTTTGGCCGGAGACTCCTGGCCTCCAATACGGAATTTAAATTTTTAGTTCAGACTTTCTTAGAAATCACTTTTGTCGAGTTTAGCGCTAATATATATATATATATATGTATATGTAACAGCATAATAATAATAATAATATATATAATATTAATAACAATAATATATAATAACATGACAATATGTATATATATAATATATATGTATTTAACAATAATATTAATAATAATATGTATATATAATATATATGTATATGTATATAAAATATGTAATAATATATATATATATATATAATAATAACAATAATATGTAATAATATAATATATATGTATATATTAATAATAATAATAATAATAGTATATATATAATAATAATATATATAATATATATATAATAATAATATATATGTATATCAAATTTGTATAATAATATATGTATATGTATTATATATATATATATATAATAACAATATAATATATGTAATAATAATAATAATATATATATATATGTATATATGTAGCAATATGGAAATGTATGTAATAATATGTATGTATATGTAATAATAATATATATATATATAACAATAATAATATGTATAATAATATGTAATATAGCAAATATACAATAATAATATATAATATATATATACATAATAATAATAATAATAATATATATAATAATAATAATATGTAATATGTAATATATGTAATATATATAAATAATAATAACAATAATATATTTATCAATATATATATAAACAAATTATATATATTTATATATATTATTAATATATTACTTATATATGTATGTATATATATAATAATAATAATAATATCTTT
>JABUQX010034389.1:0-40000 GCA_015478945.1 Trachelipus rathkii
ATATTGAGTGATTGTGAATGAATATCTATCTTTAAAGGATATTTATATGTCATGTTTGAAAATAGCGTTTTTTTATTTTAAGTTTTCGGCCTATTGAATTGAATTGCTGTATTATATTTCCTCATTCTTTTTCATTATTTTTATTCTTTATATTGTAGCTAGTTAAAAATCTTCATTTAAATTCGTAATCATGTTTTAAAAACATAAAAGCTAGCTAGCGCTAAACTTTGTTAAGTATGTACTGCGAAAATGGAAATGGAAATATTTTGAATAACATGAACATAAAAAAAAGTATTTTAATATTATATTTGCCAATTATTATTCTTTAATTACTTATTTTTAATTATAAAAATAAATATACTTGGCAACAATCCATATATAAATATTAAAAGACTAAGTATGTTGTCAGGAATTGCCAATCTTGAGCTGCCTAGCAGTGCACAAATGTTCTATCTTATTACGTGTATTTATTATATTAATTAAAGTTACGGTATCGGTATCGCACTAAAAAAATAGAGTATCTGGTATCGTATCGGCCCTCGTATCTGCGTATACGGTACATTCCTATTGTTATCTTTTATTCAATTATGATATATTAGTATATAATTATTATATATATATAGTATCTTTATATATAGTATATTATTATATATATAATGATAATATTATTAGTATTAGAGTATATATGGATATATGATTATATATATATATATTAGATGTACCGATAGTATCGTATCGGTAGTATCGGCCACGTTTATTTGATATGTTGGTATCCTATCGGATTAAAATGGCCGATGACTTAGCCGAGATACTTCTTACCTTTTTGGCGTGAAAAATTATGAGAAAACTTATAGATTCAAATAATAAATCTAGTCAATTATAGATACTAGTACTAAGATGTTTTTTCCTCGATTTCCTGTTTAACACTTGGTCTTTAGCGCAAAAATTTACCTATTTGGACAACCATTATTATAATTTATCCAGATTTATCTACTTTTTTAGTTGATCAATGTATTTTTTTTTTACGCAATTTCGTGAGTGCGTGAGTGTTTTAAATTTTACTAAAATTATCATATTTTAAATATTTTGCTGTAAATAGTTTTACCGTTTTAAAATTTTAGTTTTTAGCGTACGAATAAATTTTCCCCCATTCTCCTTTTTTTTTTTTTTTTTCTGTTTTTTTTTTTTTTTTTTTTTTTTTTTTTGATAGCGTTGCGTGTATGATAGCCAAAAATTTGCACAGGCGGCACTCTAACTCTACGCATCCATGAATAACTACCTCTCTAACTCTAAACCTAATTATATGCTCTTGTCTGAGACCCAGAGGTTTGAAAATATGTTAAACTCGTTTAAAGTATCCAACTATAACTGTATTATAATTTCCTTTAGAAGTGGCATATGAGCTTTGTAAATATAAACATTCTAAAAACTAATCTCCGAGAATCTCGAATCTCCTAACTTCGATGCTCTGCTTAAAATCTTTCTCCTTCTACTACAATAATCCTATGCTTCTCCTACTGTTCTCCTAACAGAACAGATTTTCAGCCCTTTTTTGATTATCTTACTACTTCTCACGAGACTGTTTATTCTTCTCATCCAAATACTGAGGTCCTCTATTTTAGGGATTTCAATGCTACACAAAACTGAATTTGTGGCGTTCCTGCCGTACCGATTTAGGGAGAAGCCGAATCATTCAGTATCTCAACGATCTGAGCAACTGATTAAAGAACCTACACACATTCGGGATCGTCCAACCGATTCTTGAACACATTGACCTATGTTTCACCACTAGTCCTTCTCTCTATAAATACACCACTCTCGCTCCTATCGGTAACGAAGATACAATTTTTATAATCATTAATTTTAATTTACTTTCTCTCCAACATCTCCATCCTGCCCTATGCTCGTTTCTGGCTCACTTTGATTGGGCGATTGGGGAGCATTGCGCTTGCTTCTACGCTAACATATAATTGGAAGCGACTGCTTTGACTCTTAAGAAGCTTCAGATTCTGCCGATAAAGGGAAACTGTAATTGTAATGGATGAGCAGGTTTCATTCCTTCTTGGACTAAATCTTTTTACTCCTCAAAAATCCATGGTTCGATCCGTGCTTTCCCTGTTCATTCAGGCTAGAGACAAGTCTTATGCGAGCTGTTGAAAAATCTCGTTCTCCTATCACTCTTGCCCATTTTTTCATTCAGCTAGAAATTCGTTGCAGAGGGATACTCTTCGACGAACAGAGAAGCGACTTTCATTAAACGAAAATGCGCTGACCTCTTTAGTTCTCCTACTGAACAAATCTTTCTTGCCTCTTGCCAAAAAACATCTCTAACAACTTCTGTAAAATCATCCTTCCTCCTCTATTCGCTCTGAGATTCTTGTTGTTAATACTCCAACTGAAAAGCCCAATCATCTCTTTGGCCTCCTATTTTCCTCGAATTCAACCCTGGGAATGAACGATTCTGTCATTCCTCCTCCTTCTCCTCTCAGGTTCCTATGCCTTTACCGTCATTTCAATTGATCGGGTGCATGAGCTCCTGAAATCTATGAACGTTAGAAGCGTGCGCCCGCGGATGCATTCCTCTCGAGTTGGAGAATGTTTCTTCCGTGCTGACCCACTCCCCTCGTTCAACTATATTCTCTAATTCTCAATACTAGGCACTTTCCCTCAGTGTGGAAGCGCGCATATGTCCAACCTATTCTACGAAAAAAATGATGCTGTTCTGATCCTTCTAAACTATCGCCCTATGCTCTCACTTGTATTCTTCTAAGATATTTGAAACCCTCTCAGCTCTCACTTCTTAGATCAATCATGCGAATCTCTTTCCCTTCTTACTGATTACCAGTACGCTTCGGCTGATCGAAGATCTACTGCATATACTTCCTATTTAAACAATTAGGTGTTTCCGCCCTTAGAACTATGTGAAGACGTGTGTGCTTGCTTCTGAACATATCCAAAGCATTTGACGGGTATGGCACCGTCACTCTCTCCAAGCTCCCCTCCTTTGGGTTTCCTTCTTCTCTTTGCTTACATTATGTGCTAGTCTTTCTTCAAACGCTCAATGTCGCTGTTGTATGATGCGGCACTTCTTTTTCGCTAATAGTGGTTCCTCAGTTCTGTTTTACTCCCTACTTTATCCTTACTTGTCAATCAATGATCTCTCACCTGCCCATCTAACTCTATCCACTCATATGCGGATGACTTGACCCTCATTCTTCAACTCATATCAATTCTGCTCCCTCTTTTACTCTAGAATTGCCTCCTTTAATTCTTCGATTTCTATCCGCTGATCTGGAAAGAATTTCAGGGTTGGGTTTTTACAAGTTGTGAAAATTTAATTCTTTAAAAGCCCAACTTCTACAAATCTCTCTCTCTAGAACACCTTCTTCTCTTTCGACGGTTCTTCGTCTCTCCTGTTGACAATATAAACATCCTTGCCTTAACATAAACAAATGGGTGTTGAAACCTTAAAATCAAAAGATGAATGTTTGCTAGGGCGGCCTACAAGAAACTGGCGATTCTCGTTATAGAAGTGCGAGACTTTTTTTTCATTCTTCTCAGTTACTCCACCTATACAAGGGTCTCATCCGCCCTTGTATGATAACTGCCTCTCATATCTGTGGGCGGGGCCTCTGTTTCAATCCGCTTTTTGCTCATAGGGTCGAGTCAAGCCAAAAGACTATAAACTGTCCTGTACTTTCTAGTTCACTGACCCTCTATCTTTGCGGCGATGTTGGTGCTTTAACCCTTTTCTATAGGTACTGTGGAGGCAAGTGCTCAAGAGAACTTACACCTCGCGTACCACCACCTTTATGACGCCCTCGTAGCACAAAGGGTGCTGTGTCCGCACATAGTTTTGGTGATGTTAGTACTTCCAACTGTTCGCGCGGCTGCTCATTTCTTTCCTGCACTCTTTCTGTTGGAATTCTCTTCCATCATCTCGTGTTTTCCTACTCATTTAATTTCCCCACTTTAAACCCTGTACGTCTGTGCTTTATCTGCGTAATTTGCGTTAGATGTATTTTTGAGGCGTTCAAACAACCTCACTCTGATAGGGTTCTGCCCGTAAGCGGCGGTGACAACTGTAAAAAAAAAATAAATAAATAAAATTTCTAATAAGAGTTCCCTCCAGCTGGCTCCTCCCCCACCTCGATGCCACCTCCGACCGTGAACCACCACGAGTCCGCATTAAAATAGCATAACGGAGGAGCTTGCTCGCTTTTTTGTTCTGTGACAAAAAAAAAAAAAAAAAATTGACCGAGAAGAAGCCGCCTTATCTGCAACCCCTGGCAACAGCATAGATAGTGGACGATTGGCTGGCTTTTCAGCAAAATAAACCTACTGAAATGAGTGATTTGGAATATGTAGACTTTTGATAAGTGCATGCGCCGAAATTGCATGACATCTCATTCACCTCAAAGAAATCACACTAGGCTTTACTCATCTTAAAAAACTGAAAGCTGAAGATAAAGGAGCAAAGATAAATCAAATTTGCAGTCTGTGAAAAGGAGATGAGGCTCTACAAAACATGAGATGGCTGCCTACAAAGAGAATCCTTTTCATGCGGTGGCCATGAAAATTGGCTAACCACATGTGTTTCATTGATTATCAGTGCTTGCAGGCAAAAAAATTATCAGCACCTCCGTCATCAGTCGAAGAAAGAGAGCTGTATTTATTAGTGCTAGGTTATGGTTAGGAATGTTAAACACCCCAAAAAGAACAGTCTCTCGCCAAGATACTAGTTGAAAGCTTAATGTTTTTGCATCACAATGTGAATTTTTGAATTGAGTATTGAATGATATCTCTTAAAGGAGTATTTTATTATGTCATTACTGCTTATTATTCTCCGTTTTTTTACAGAATTATTGGTGGTGGCCCAAGTTTGTAATCGGAGGAAATTATCAACAATTCTATATCGTAGCTAGTTAAAGAATCTTCTTGTAAAAATTGTAATAATGTTAAACACAACCGGTAGAGGCTGAAATGTTGTTCCTTACTGGAAAGTAAATAATATTTTAAATAAACACAAACAAAAAAAGTTATTAATATTTTACTATTTGCAATTATTAAGTTACTTTGCTGTTTAATTAGTAAAATAAAAGATACTTGGGCACAACAAATATGAAATATAAATTGACTATATGTGTACAGAATAACTTGAGTGCCTATCAGTTCACAAATGTTTCTATCTTATTACTGTGTATTATTAATATTAATTAAAGTAATTTATTCGGTATCCGCACCTAAAAAAATAGAGTATCGGTATCGGCCTCTTTCTGGTATCGGTATATATATAAATATATATAGTTATAAATATAATTATATATATAAATATATATATATAATATATATATATATATATATATATATATATAATAATATATATATAAAATATAATATATTTATTATATATATATATATATATATATATATATATATATATATATTATAATATATATAGTATATATATATCATATTATATAAATATATATAATATATATATATATAATATTACCGTATATATATATTATTATTATTATTATTATTATTATTATTATTATATTAATTATTATTATTATTATCTCCTTTCCTAAGATTTGGAGGGTAAGGTGTGTAGCACACACAGGAACAAAAAAGTGGTAGAAGAACATGATGCCTGTCGAAAGAAAGCCCTCCCCCCACTTATTACTGTCATTATATATTATTATTATATTATTATTATTATTATTATTATTATCTATATATATTATTATTATTATTATTATTGTTATTATTACAAGTTTTAGCACAATTTATCTTACTTAAATCCTTTTTATTTTATTTTTAGAGCTTTCCTGACAATGAAAGAAACACCTTTACCAATAAAAATATCTTAAAAATGAGCGCTAGAGCTTAACAGTGGTTTAATAAAAGTCTTGTTAGAGAATTGAAAAGGAATCAGTGTGCAAGAAGAGACGCTCATCAGTGATGTCATAAACCTCAAAATCAGATGCAGGATCAGAAGCAATCAATTGATAAGTGTGGAAAGGTAAATTATATTGTTGTTATTGCTTTTAATCTACATTGGAATCATTTCCAATATTTTTAAAATTATATTTATTAATGTTATTATATTATTATTAATCATCATCATCATCATCATAATAATCATCATCATCATTCATCACATCACTACCACTTTACATAAAGATTAGTATGGGGACAGAATGGCAGCAGAAAGAGATAAGATGAAGGAGAAGAATTAAAGCCAAAATGTACGTGAAGAAGTTAAAAGAGAAATTATGTGATAGCACTTGAAATAAAAATCAATGAATGTGAATTTGATTGAACTGAACAAATTTTTGACATAAATAAAGGAAGCCTTTGTTATTAATGCAAAAGAAGTATGTGGATGCTAAATAAGAATTAAGAATGCAAGCGGCATCAATTGGGGATCAGCAAAGCGTTACAACCGCAAAATAGGTGTGTGAATGTGCTAAAACCAATGATGAGGTTTCAAGATGGGTATGGAAATACATATAATGAGAAAAAAAAGGAAGACTAAAAAGTTGCATAACAGGAGAAAAAAAAAAAAAAGATTAAATGAATAGTTTGGAAAGAGAATGAATGGGAATTACAAGGGAATAGAAGCTCTTCTGGAAGGAATGCGAAAAGTAATAATGCGATTACGGAATCTCATTGAATAAATGAACCAGAGATGGTTTAACTTTTGTGACTAAATGAAAAAGATGCTGAGGAGAGTGTAAGAGAACACTTTGGAAAATCTTATAACATGAAGTAATGAAGAGGTCAGTTTATTGAAAGTGTTTAAGTTGATTGTATAGAAGAAATAGTATTGTTGGGCGAGAGTTATATGGTAGAGTGAGGAAGTTAAAAAACGATAAATCCTAGGTATAGATGAGATTACAGGTGAAATGATCAAAATGGAGGCGAGATTGATTGACTGATATGGAAGTTGTGTAACAAAGCTTTATGGCAGGGTATAGTTTTCGCTGAGAATTGAAAGGAGAACAGTAATAGACCCTTATATAAGGTAAGGAATAAATGGAACTGATAGGACATATAGGAAATTAGTTATGGAGTGTTGTAGCAAGATATATGCTGTATTTGTTGAAAGAGAGCGTCAAGTGACTGAGGGACTGAGCGTTAACCTACAGTTCCATTTATCTCCCTTACCCTTATATAAGGGTACTATTACTGTTCTCCTTCAATTCTCCGGAACTATACCCTCCATAAACGCTTTGTTACACAACTTCCATATCCAGTCAATCACAATCTCGCCTCCATTTTTGATCATTTCACCTGTAATTCTATCTATACTGAGGATTTATCGTTTTTTAACTTCCTCACTCTACCCATTACCTCCTCCCCCAAAATACCTATTTCTTCTTATACCATCAAACTTAAACACTTTCACTATGACCTCTTCATTACTTTCAATGTTATAAAGATTTTCAAAGTGTTCCCTCTACACTCTCCTCACATCCATTTCATTAGTCACAAAAGTACCATCTCTGTTCATTATTCAATGAAGATTCCCCGTAATCGCATTATTAACTTTTCGCACTTCCTTGCAGAAGAGCTTCCTATTCCCTTGTAATCCCCCATTCATCCTCCTTCCAAACTATTCATTTACCTCTCTTTTTTTTTCTCCTACGTATGCAACTTTTAGTCTTCCTTTTTTTCTCATTATATGTATTTCCATACCCATCTTTAAAGACCTCATCATTGGCTTTTAGCACATTCAACCACACCCTATTTTGCTTGTAACCGCTTGCATCACTTCTTCATTCCAACATTCACTATTGACATTCTTAATTCCTACTTTAGCACATCCACATACTTCTTTTGCATTCCTAACAAAGGCTTCCTTTATTTATGTCCAAATTTGTTCAGTTTCATCAAATTCACATTCAATTGATTTATTTACAAGTGCTATCACAAATTCTCCTTTTAACTTCTTCACGTACCATTTGCCTTATTCTTCCTTTACTCTCCATCCTTTAAGTCTCTTTCCTTCTCCATTCATGTCCCCACTAACTTTAATCTTATGTAAAGCGAGTGATGGTGATGGATTGATGATGCATGATGATTATTGATATGGTGAGTGATTGATTAATTAATGAATAATCAATTAACATTTAATAAAATAATTTAAAAATATGGAAATCTGATTCCAACTTGTAGATTAATAGCAATAACAACAATATAACTTACCTTTCCACACTTATCAATTGATTGCTTCTGATCCTGCATCTGATTTTGAGGATTTACGACATCAGTGATGAGCGTCTCTTCTTTGAACATGGATTCCTTTTTCAATTCTTTAAACTCAGATTTTATAACAACTTCTTCTACCTTATTTTTAGTGTATTCTCGTAAAGGGAAGTTTCTTCATGTCAGGAAACCTCTAAAAAATAAAATAAAAAAAGATTCTAATAAAGATAAATTGTGCTAAACACTTGTATAAATAACAATAATTAATAATAATAATAATAATAATAAAATAATAATAATAATAATAATAATAATAATAATAACTAATAGTAGTAATAGTAGTAATAATAATAATAATAATAATAATAATAATACTAATACCACTTTTCTGGTTCCTGTAGTGTGCTCAAAGACAACTCACCCCAAAAATCTGGAAAAAGAAGATAATAATAATAATAATAATAATAATAATAATAATAATAATAATAATAATAATAATAATAATAATAAAAATAATAAATAATATATATATATATATATATATATATATATATATATATATATATAAGATAATATATATATATATATATATAGAAAAAAATATATAATTTTAAATATAATATATATATTTTATATATATATATATATATATATATAATATATAAATATATATATATATATATATATATATATAATATATATATATAATATATATTATATATAATTAGAGTGTAAGTAACCAGAAAAGAGGCCGATCCCGATACCGATACTCTATTTTTTTTAGTTCGATTTCCGATAACCGATTACTTTAATTTAAATAAATCAATACACAGTAATAAGATAGAACATTTGTACTGCCTACCCAACTCAAGATTGCATTCCCTGTACAAAACAATACTTAGTCATTTATATTTCATATTGGGTTGTGCCCAAGTATATTTTATTTTTATAAATTAAACTATCACTTTTAAAGTTTATTAATAGGTACGTATTAGCTAATGACTGTTACAAGGTTGGGTTTATTTAAAAAAAGTATTCCATTTCCATTTTCAAGTAAGTAATAACAAAGTTTAGCTACTAAGCTTTTATGTTTAACATGATTACAATTTACAAGAAGATTCTTTAAACTAGCTACAATATAAAAGAATAAAAAATAATGAAAGAAAGAGACCTCAATTAATCAGCCAAAAAGTTAAAATAAAAAACGCCAATTACTCAACATGACATAATAAAATACTCCTTTAAGATAGAAATTTCTCCATGAGCTCAAATTAAAAAAATTCACGCATACCTAGGAACAAAAGATATTAAACTTTTAGCTAGTAATCTGGCGAGAGCCTGCTTCTTTTTGGGGTGTTTACATTTCCTCCTACACCTACACTATAAATACGCCCTCTCTCGACTGATGGAGGTGCTGATAATTAATTATTTGCCTGCAAGCACTTGATAATAATGAAAACCTTGGACCATTTTCATGCCACCGCATGAAGGATTCTCTTCTTAAGGACAGCATCTCATGTTTCGTAGAGCCTCATCTCCTGTTTCACAGACTGCAAATTTGAATTACCTTTGCTCCTTGATGGACTGTCTCTTCAGTGGTTTACGATAGTTCCCAGTGTGATCCTTTTGAAGGTGAATGAGGATGTCAAATGTTCAATTCGGCCATGAACTTTATCAAAGTCTAACATTATCCAAAATCAAAACGAATTCAGTAGGTTATTTGCTGAAAAGCCACCCATCGTCACTATCAGTGCTGTTTCCAGGGGTTGCAGATAAGCGCTTCCACTTAAACTCTGCTCACTTTTTTTTTTTTTTTTTCGTCAACGAGCAAGCTCCTCGAATGTAGGCCTATTTTAATGCATGTCTATTAAAGGGTCACCGTCGGAGGTGCCAATCTTGTAGGGTTTCAGCTAGCTTAAGGAATTCCTTATTAGAACCTTTATAATATTATTTATTTTTTTTTACAGTGTCAACCTTCCGCTCACGGCAACCCTATTCAAGGAGTGGGTGGTGAACGCCTCAAAAATCCATCTAACGCAAAATTACGCAGATAAAGCCACAGACGCAGGCTTTAAAGTGAGGAAATTAAATTGAGTAGGAAACACAAAGAATAAATTTAGCAGAATTCCACAGAACAGAGTGCAGAAAGAAAAGAAGCAAACCGCAGCAACCAGTCTGGATATCTAACATCAACAGCAAAACTCATGTTCGACACGGCATCCCTTTTGCAACGAGGAGTTTATATAGTGGTGGCGCGAATGTACAGCAACTTCGAGCAGCTGCAGCTGCAGTACCTATAGAAAAGGATAAAACACCAACATCGCGCCGCAAAAATAAAGGGTCAAGTGAACTAGAAAGTACATGACAGTTTATAAGTCTTGCCTTTGATCGACCTAATCCAAAGCCGGATAAACCAAGCCCCCGCCCCCCACAATATGAGTTAGCAGATACTCCATACAAGGGCGGATGAGACCCTGTATAGCTAAAGAAACTTAAACAGTTAGAAAATTTCTCGAACTCTGAACAGGGCTCCACTTCTTTGAAGCTGCCTAGCAACCCGTGTGATTTTAAAGTTTTCAACATTTTTATTTGTTGAGAGCAAGAATGTTTATATTGTCAAACAGAGAGACGAGAGAACCGTCCGAAAGAAGATAGAAAATTAAGTGCTCTTAGCAGAGAGAGATTTAGTAGAAGTTGCTTTTAAACATTTGAAGGTCACTAGGTTGAGCCTGTTCCTCATCAGAAGTTCCTATCCAGATCAGTCAGAATGGAATACAGAAGTTAAAGACGAGAAGTAATGCGAAATAATAATCGATGAGTTGCTTGTATGTGTTTCAAAAATCAAGGGCAAGTTCATCACATAATGAGTGGATTAGAGTTAGATGGGCATGTGAGGAAATCAATGAAAAGTAGAATTAAAGTAGGAGATAAAACACAAAACCCTGAGAAAACACCACTATTGACAGAAAAAAGTCCTCCCATCAACAACAGCCGACATGAGCATTTGAAAGAAAGCTAGACATAAAGTAAGCAAAGAGGAAGAAGAAACCCAAAGAGAAGCTTGGAGAGCAGTGACGGCGTGCCATACCCGGTCAAATGCTTTTGATATGTCAAGCGCCCACCACACAAGTCTTCCCATAGTCCTAAGGGCTCGAAAACCATAAATCTGTTAAAGGAAATTAGTAAATCGCCAGTAGATCTCGAGCACCGAAAGCCGTACTGTAATCAGAAAGAAGGAAAGAAGATTCCATCATGATCTAAGAATGTGAGAAGCTAGAAGGTTTCAAAATCTTAGAAAAAGATACAAGTGAAGCTAGTAGGCATAGTTAGAAAGATCAGACAGCATCATTTTTTCGAATAGGTTGGACATATGCGCGCTTCCACACTGAGGAAATGTATATGACGCATAGAGAATTATAGTTGAACGAGTGGTGGGGTCAGCACGGAAGCACACCTTCTCAAAACTCGGAGAGAATCCATCCGGGCCACCCGCCTTCCTAACGTCATAGATTTCAGGAGCTCATGCACCATCAAATGAATGACAGTGTAAAGCGCATAGGACACTGCAGAGGCAGAAGGAGAGGAAAGGAATACAAGAATCTCCAGTTGAATACGGGAAAAATAAGGACAAAGAGATGAATGCCCTTTTTCAGTTGAGTATAACAAACAGAATCATCAGAGCGAATAGAGGAGGAAAGATGATTACAAAGTTGTTAGAAGTTTTTGGCAAGAAGCCAGAGAGATTTGTCAGTAGGAGAACAAGAAGGTCAACGCATATTCGTTTGATGAAAGTCCTCTTATGCTTCGTCGAAAGAGTATCCCTGCAAAAACATTTCTAGCTGAATGAAAATTGGCAAGAGTTATAGGAGAGAACGAGAATTTTTCCACTACCCATAAAGCATTGTCTCTAGCCTGAATGAACAGAGAACTAAGCACGATCGAACATGGATTTTGAGGAGAAAAAAGATTTAATTGAAGAGGATATGAACCTGCTCATCCATTAACAATTACAGTTCCCACTTATCAGAATCTGAAGCGTATTAAGAGTCAAAGCAGTCACTTCAATTTTAGTTAGCGTAGAAGCAACGCAATGCTCCCCAATTGGCCAAATGATCAAAGTGCCAGAAAAAACCGCATAGGCAGGATGGAGATGTTGAGAGAAAGTATTAAAATTAAGTGATAATTAAGGTGGTCAAGATTTCCCGATTAGGAGCGAAGTGGCTGTATTGTATAGCAGAGAAGGATAGTGGTAAACATTTAGTCAAGTGTGAGAATTCAAGAATCGTGGACTTATTCCGAAGTGTGTAGGTTATAAATTAATCAGTTGCCTCCAGATCGTTGAGAAACTGAATGATTCGCTTCCTCCCCACCTAAATTCAGTACGACAGGAACCCAACAATTCAGTTTTTAGTGTACATTTAAATCCCCTAAATAGAGGACCTTCGTATTTTGTATGAGAAGATACTACCGTTTGGGTATTTCCTATAGCGCACGAAACAATGGGCAGAAAAATCTTTTCTTTACGCGAACTTAGCAGAAGCATAAGCCGAATATTGTTAGTAGAAGGAAGAAAGAATTTTAAGCCCCAGAAACATCGAAGTATAGGAGATTCGAGATCTCCCGAGACGATTAAGGAATTTGTTATATTTACAAAGCTCATACTCCACCCTCTAAAGGAAATTATAAAATAAGTTATATTTGGATATATTAAACGAGGAGGATGAATTCTTAGCCATCTGGTCTCAGACAAGAGCATAAAATATGTTTAGAGTTAGAGAGGCTAGTATTTCCATGGATGCCACATTAGAGTGCAGCGCTTTGAACTGCAAATTGCTTATCATTACACGACAACACGCTATGGGCAGAGAGAAAGAAAAAAAAAAAAAAAAAAAAAAAAAAAAAAAAAAAAAAAAATATCAAAGGAAATGATTAACAATTTATTCGTCCGCTAAAACCTAAATTTTAAAACGATAAAACCTTCTATTTACAGCAAATATCTAAAATATGAATTATCCAGAAAGTTAAAACACCACGCACTCACGAAATTGCGGTAAAAAAAAAAAAAATACTAATTGATCAACTAAAAAAGTAGAATAATCTGTATAAATTATAAATAAAATGTAGTCCAAATAGCTAATTTGCAGCTAAAGACCAAGTTTGGAGAAAGGCAAAGTCGAGCGAAAAAAAAACATCTTATACTAGCTATCTTATTGAACTAGATTTATTATTAACTAAAAGTTTCTCATAATTTTTCACCCAAAAAGTAAGAAGGATCGCTTCAAGTATCGCCCATTTTAACCGATACCGATACCACAAAAAATGGCCGATACTACCAATACCGATACTATCGTACATTCCCTAATTAGTATATATATGTAATATATATATATTAATATATATATATATAATATATATATTATAATATAATATATATATATATATATATATAATATATATAGGGATTTTCAACGATACCAGATAAGGCCTGATGGACCGATACCGCATACTCTATTTTTTAGTGCCGATACATACGATACTTTAATTAATATAATAAGATACCCACAGTTAAATTAAGATAGAACATTTGTGCACTGCTAGGCAGCTCAAGATTGCATTCCCTGGACAAACAATACTTAGTACATTTATAATTTCATATTATTGTTTAGTGTTATAAGTATATTTATTTATATAAATTAAAATAGTATCTTTAAGGAATAAGAATTGCAACTTTATAATATAATAAATCTTTTTATGTTCAGTTTGATTAAGCAAAATGTATATAGTCCATTTCCAGTTTCGTAGTACAACTAAACAAAGTTTTTAGCTATCAAGCTTTATGTCTTTTAAACATGAATACAATTTACAAGAAGATTCTTTAACTAGCTACAATAAAGAATAAAAATAAATGAATAGAAGAGGAAAATGTGAAATAATTTAAAGAAAAAGTTAAAAAATTAAAATAAAAACGCTATATTAAATAACATTGACATAATAAAATACTCCTTTAAGATAGATATCATTCAAAACTCCAAATTCAAAAATTCACAAATTGGTGATGCAAAAAACATTAAGCTTTCACTAGATCTGGCGAGAGCCTGTTCCTTTTGGGTGGTTTTACATTCCTAGAACCTTAACCACACTATAAATACGCTCTTCTCTCGATGATGAAAAAGGGGTGCTGATAAGTTGTATTTGCCGCAACGCATTGATAAAATGAAAAACTTTGGCCCATTTTCATGCCACCGCATGAAGGATTCTCTTCTGTAGGCAGCATCTCATTTTTTCGTAGAACCTCATCTCCTCTTTCACAGACTGCAATAGTTTGAATTATCTTTGCTCCTTGATGACTGTCTCTTCAGTTTTTACGATGAGGTTCCCTGGATTGTGATTTCTTTTGAAGAGTGAATGACATGTCTAATGCAAGTTCGTCCATGAAACTTATCAAAGTCTAACATATCCAAATCTCATCTTTGAGTAGGTTTATTTGCTGAAAAAGCCACCATTCGTCACTATCAGTGCTGTTGCCAGGGTTGCAGATAAGGGCGGCTTCCACTCCTCTGTCTCTTTTTTTTTTTTTTTTTTTTTTTTTTTGTCAAGCGAGCCAGCTCCTATCCTCGGTTATGCTATTTAATGCATTCTTAGAAGTGGTTCACCGTCGAGATGCCATTCTTGTGGTGTTTCTCAGCTAGTTTAACTAATTCCTTATTAAACCTTTTAATTTATTTATTTTTTTAACATTGTCACCGCTGCTCACGGGCAGAACCCTTATTCAAGGAGTGGGTGTTGAACGCTTCAAAAATCCATCTAACGCAAATTACGTAGATGAGCACAGACGCAGGCTTTAAAGTAGGGAAATTAAATTGAGTAGGAACACAGATGATGGAAGAAGAATTCCACAGAACAAGATGTGGCAGGAAAGAAAGAAGCACCGCAGCCAACCAGTCTTGAGTTACTAACATCAACACAAAACTCATGTGCCGAACACAGCACCCCTTGCTGCACGAGGCGTCAGTAAAAGTGGTGTACGCGAGTGGCATAGTTCCCTCGAGCACTTAGCCTCTACGTACCTATAGAAAAGAGATAAACACCAACATCGCGCCGCAAATAGAAAGGGTCAAGTGAATTAGAAAGTAAGGGACAGTTTATAAGTCTTTTTCCTTTGACCGACCCTATCCAAAAACCGAATGAAACCAGAGCCCCCGCCCCCCCACAGATATGAGAGCATACTCCATACAAGGCGGATGAGACCCTTGATAGGGAGTAACTGAGAAGAGGAAAAAAGTCTTGCACTCAAAACAGAACTCCCAGTGTCTTTGAGACCGCCCTAGGCAACCACTGGGATTTGAGGTTTTCAAAACATTTTTTTGTTTATGTTTAAGCGCAAGGATGTTTATATTGTCAAGACAGAGAACGATGAGAACCACGAAAGAGATAAAAGTTAAGTTCTTATTAAGAGAATTGTTAGAAGTTGGGTTTTTAAAGAATAAAATTTCACAAGCTAGAGACGACCAACCTGAATTCTATTCCAGATCACGAGAATAGGAATCGGAAGATTAAGACAGAAGCAATTCTTTAGAAGGAAAAGAGTGGAGCAGGAATTATATGAGTTGAAGAATGAAGGTCAAGTCATCGACATATGAGTGATAAGAGTTAGCATGTGCAGGTGAGAAGATCATGATGAAAATCAGGAATAAGAGGTAGAGATCTAAAGTAACCCTGAGCAACACCACTTTTGACAGAAAAGAAAAGTCGCCCCATCAACAACAGCGACATTGAGCGATTTGAAAGAAGACTAGACATAAGTAAGCAAAGAGGAAGAAGAGGAGCCAAGAGGAGGGAGTTGGAGAGCAGTGACGCGTGCCATAACCGGTGAAATGCTTTGGATATGTCAAGCGCCACCACACAAGTCTTCGCGTAGTTCCTAAGGGCCGGAATACAAAAAATCTGTTAAATAGAAAAAGTATATCGCCAGTAAACCTCAAGCACCGAAAGCCGTACTGGTTAATCAGAAAGAGGGGAAAGAGATTCCAGATGAATCTAAGAAGTGAGAGTTGAGAAGCGGTTTTCAAGATTTTAGAAAAGAATACAAGTGCAGAGTATAGGGCGAAGTTTAGAAGGATCAAGCTAGCATCATTTTAAGAATAGGTTGACATATGCGCGCTTTCCAACACTGAGGGAAAAGTGCTAGTATTGAGGCATAGAGAATATAGTTGAACGTAAGGGGTGGGTCAGCACGGAAGCACACTTCCTCAAAACTCGCAGAATAATATCGCGGCCACCCGCCTTCCTAACGTCATATATTTGCAGCAGCTAATTGCACCCGATCAAAATGATAATTGACAGGTAAGGCATAGACACCTGCAGAGGAGAAGGAGGAGAAGAAATATCCCAGAATCGGTTTCAGGGTTAATTGAGAAAATAGGAGCCAAAGAGATGCTTTGCCGTTTCAGTTCGAGTATTGAACAACAGAATCCAGCAGCGAATAAGAGGAGAAGATGATTTAGCAGAAGTTTGTTAGATATGTTTTTGGCCAATAGGCGAGAAGATGTCAGTAGGAGAACCAGGAGGTCAGCGCACTTTCGCTTAATGAAAGTCCGCTTTGGCTCGTCGAAGAATATCTTGTCAACGATTTCTAGCTGAATGAAATTGGCAAGAGTGATGGGAGAACGAAAATTTTTCCAATCCCAATACGCGTCTCTAGCATAAATGGCCAGGGAACAAGCACGATCGATACCATGGATTTTGAGGAGAAAAAAGATTTAGTCCAAGAAGGAATGAACTTTCTTATCCCATCAACGATTACAGTTCCCACTTTATCGCAGAATCTGAAGCGTCTTAAGAGCAGTCACTCTCTTCAATTATAGTTAGCGTAGAGCAACCAATGCCCCCAATCGGCCCGATCAAAGTCCCAGAAAAACCGCATAGATGGAGATGTTGGAGAGAAAGTATTAAAAATTAAGTGAATAAGGTTGTGGTCAATTTACCGCATAGGAGCGGATTAGGGTGTTATTTATAGAAGAAGACTTAGTGGTGAAACATAAGGTCAAGTGTTTCAAGATCGGTTGGACATCCGGATGTGGTAGGTTATTTAATTCAGTTGCCCTCCCAGCATCGTTGAGAATACGTGAATAATCGGCTTCCTCCCCACCTAAATCATTATGAGAAGAGGAACCCAACAATTCAGTTGTGTACAGTTGAAATCCCCTAAATAGAGACCTCATATTTTGCATTGAGAAGAAATAACTGTCTCGTGAAAGTAGTTTAGCGTATCAAAAAAGCATGAAAATCTGTTCTGTTAGGAGAACAGTAGAAGAAGCATAAGAAATATTTAGTAGAAGAAAAAGATTTAACACAGAACATCGCAAATTAGGCAGATTCGAGATTCTGCGAACGTATAGAATGTGTTATATCACATAGGCACACTACTCCACCCTTCAAACGGAAATTATAAAATAAGTTATAGTTATATATAACGAGTTGAAGATGAATTCTTAGCCAATCTGGGTTTTCAGACAAGAGCATAAAATTAGGTTAGAGTTAGAGAAGTAGTATTCCATGGATGCAGAGTTAGAGTGCAAGCCTTTGAATGTTGGTAAAGTCAAAGAAAGCCACGCCTAGCAAACTCTGCTATTCAAACACAAACACACCAATCACAAAAAAAAAAAAAAAAAAAAAAAAAAAAAAAAAAAAAGACAGAAACAAATAGACAAAAACAAAAGAGAAATGAGAAATTATTGCGCGTACCCTAAAACCTAAATTTAAAACGATGAAAACCTATTACAGCAAATCTCTAAAAATCTAAAAACACTCACCCACTCACACGCTCTCACGAAATTGCGTACAAAAAAAAAAAAATTTATGATCAACTAAAAAAGTAGATAATCTGTATAAATTAATAATAATGCTTCCAAATAAGTAAATTTTACGCTAAAGACCAAGTTGGAGAAACGCCAAAAATCTAAGTTAAAAAAGAAATCGAGGAAAAAAAAACAAAACTTCAGGTACTAGCTATCTATATCGAACAGATTTATTATTGAATCTAAAAGTTTCCCATATAATTTTTCACCCAAAAAAGTAAGAAGTATCGCTACACTATAATATTTAACCGATACCGATAACATCAAAAATGGCCGATACTACGATACCGATACCGATACCGATACTATCGGTAAATCCTAATAATATATAATATATATATATAACTATATATATGTATATATATATAAGTATATTAATATATATATAGAAAAAGCAGCATCGTTTTTTTTAAAAAAAATGACTAAAACCATTGGTTTTTTAAATAAACAAATAAACAAAGTTTTTCTGATACAGTTTTTTTTTTGCTATTTTGATGGTTTTAATGTATTTTAATAGGTTTAATAGATTTAAAAGTTTAAATCATTACTGGAAACTGTTATACACATTTGCTAACACATTTTAAATTCCTTAATAAATTTCTTAGATTCTTAAATTTCAAATTTTCTTGATAACTGTGAACTGGTATAAAATTATTATTATGTTTGAGTTTGTACATAAAACTGTATAAAGTAAAAATAAGAGGGTATATTATAATATAGAAAATACTAAGAAAAAATTAAAGTAAAAAAAATAAGAGGTTATATTATAATATATAAACTCTATTCTTGGAAAAAAGGTTTGTAGCTTTATATTTTACTAGAAAAAAAATTATTACTATTTTCTTACATCCAAAAATATAATTAATGGCCAATTGTGATTATGACGACAATGTCACATTATATTTGAACTCTCTTTAAAAGATGACAGATGATAATGACACACAAAGAAAATCCGCTGCGGTACGATGCCACATTTCTCACAATTTGTCACAGTCCACAGTTGAGCTTGATAATATACTATAGGCATCGTTCTTAATTGATTGGTTAAAATTTATATATATATATGTATATAATAGTATAGTATAGAAGTGTATATATTCTAGCCTATTATTATTTATGGATTATGATTAATTTTTAATACGTATTTTACTGAGTATATTTAGTATATTATTTTATTTTATTTATATGGTATATTATTTTTATATATATATAAGATAAAGGCGAGATTAAGATCAAGTTAAAACGTGAATTTTGAGGAAGAGAATATCTGCGTATTGAGTAGAGCGAAGAAGAAAGGTTGGTTATAACTAGGAGTGAATTAATGCGATTTATATTGGGAATGTGATGGGTGAGAGTTGTGTGTCCCACCTGGGCCAAGGGGAGGGGTGTATAGTAGACTACGATTCTGACGAAATCGTACCATAGTGCAGGTCCATCGCTCTGTTCCTCTATTATATGCTGTAGGAGTGGATTTCTGACTGCGATGCGTTTCTCCGACTACATTAAATTTTTTTATCGAGGTGTTTGCTTTGGGCTGAGGGGTAAGGCTGGCTTTCGTATCGACTTGTGGTTTCATGTCTGTCTGACTACTTTCTCTTTCTGATGCCGGATCGCGCACCTTACACTCCATTCTTGAAGCAGATAAAGGAAGATGGAAGAAGAAGATATATATTTATATATATATATAATATATATATATATAGTATTATGGTATATATATATATATATATATATATATATAAGTATAATAGTATATTATATATATATATTATATAATTATATTATATTTATATATATATAATATTAATAGATATTATAATTTTATATTATTATTATAATCATCCCTACCTAACTAATATAAAAATTCGACAGAATTAATTTTTTATTGGCCTGTTCAAGCCTACTCTTCGAGTGTGAAATATAGAAAACTATAATCAACATTGCTTGAAGGAAAACTCATCAATATAAATAAAGTTTTTAAATATATTTTAGTGCATGTTTTTTTTATGGTTTAAACCATTTGGTTTTTTTATATGGTTTAAACCACATGTTTAAATACGCATCCCACCCTATAGTTTGTGAGTATAATTATAATATTAGGTTGTGATATATGAGCACTTAAAATATAAGTATGGCAGCCATAGTTAGATATGTTTACATCTTATATTGCCGTTTTATTTTTTATATATATTATATATATATTATATATATTATATATTAATATATTATAGGTGTATATTTATAGTTTTAAGTAAAATATACGAAAAATCTAGTTTCTTTTAAATTTAAAAATTTTAAAAATTTAGGAATTGTTATTTATAGCAGATAGTAGTTCTTTTAGGAGTGTGTTATATATTACGGTTATTTTAGATTTTTTTATACGTTAGGTGTTATATTTTTTTTTCTTAGTCTTTTTTAACTTACAAATAGCTTACTATTTTTTTTTTTTTTAATGTTTTAACACCCCCTCCTTACGTTATTTAGTCAATGATTTTATTTTAATTAATAACAAAAAAATTTGAAATAATATTGCTAATTTTTTTTTTTTGTAAATTTGTGATTGTTACTTAACTTTATGTTTAAAACTTAAATTTTTTTTATATGTGTGTAATAATTTTCAACCTGTTTTTCTTTTTGTGTTTTTTTGTCTGTTTGTCTTTGTTGTTTTTCTTTTGTTAATTTTGTTTTTTTATTTTTGGATTTTTATTTTTGAAAGATTAACATTAGTTTATTTTTTGATTTATTGTTGTTTGTAATTTTTATTGATTATATTTTTTATTGATTTTCTTATGGGTTCTTTAATTTTATTTTATGTGTTTCAATAGGAAGATGCACCTAAAGTTCTAATTGGTTCTTTGTTAGATGCAGATTCTCAGCGACGGACTTTCTATAGACTTTACTAAACGATGGCCGCCATGCTGAAGAGCTCTAATCTGCAGTGCTTGAAGTACTTACTCGCGTATTATCTCGTAACCAACTAACATTGTTGTGTCTCGATGATTTGAGTACACAATGTGACTATAGATATGTACATCTTTTAACTCCGTTAAAGTGTAGGTTGATTTCCAAACATATAATTCTTTATTTCATTAAATTTTCCGTCTAAAGGTTGGGAGAGGTATGGCCTATGATAAAACATAAAGCCACTCCTGGTAAACAGCGTCTCGAGAATGCGTTGTTCGAATGCGTCCGTAAGCTTCAATGTTTCGTGTCGCTTTAATCTTTTCTTTCCTGTCTACTACAATAATCAGTATGTGCTTCTGCTACTTTGTTCTGTTCCAACATAACTATGATTTTCACTGCCTTTTTTTTGAATAATATGTTCGCTTATCCAGCTTCTCACGAGAGCGTGTTATCATCTTCCATTCATTTAGAGTACTGTAGGTCTCTTAGTTGTTATAGGTGATTTCAGATAGTATCACTAATCATCTGATATGATGTATTTGGTCCTCTCAGTAAGCCATTCTATGGGTGGTGTCAGTAGCCGAATCAGTGTCAGCAATTTGAGTATCTCAGGTACGGTATCTGGGCAGTCAACTGAATTATAAGAACCCACACACATTCCGGGTATTCGTTTTTCGTTTTTGGGCCTAACCCAATTCATGTTTGGATAGCAGCTACTGGACCTATGTGTCACCTATCTGTAGTCACTAATCTCTCTTAAAATACACCCCTTGTCGCTCTATACTGTTTAAATATTACCACAACCTTTTAACTTATGATCTTCTATCAGATATACACTCGTTCGCAACAGCTCCATCCTTCTCCTACTCGTTTATCTGGCATCTCTGTAGTCGAGTCCGAGTTGGTGGGCGGTGCTCTGTGCGTTGGCTTCTTGACGCTAACTTATTAATTGGAAGTGGAACTGCTGTATGTCTCTGTGACGCTGTCGAATTCTGGCTATAAGGTGTGAGCTGCATCGTAGCGCGGTTTGTGGATGAGGCAGTTCATTTCCTGTCTTCGCTAAATCTTTCCTTCCTCGTATATCTCATGGTCGATCGCATGTTGCTGGCTGGGGCGCGAGTTTAGCTAAGACAGTGCGTGTGGAGTGGAAGAGATAATGATCTCGTTTCTGGCATCTTGTTCACTGTTTCTAATTTTCAGTTCTGCTAGAGAGATCATTGCGGATAACGTCTTCGAACGAAGCAAAGCGTGCTTTATTGCAACGAAAGTAGCATTGCTAACCTCCTTGGTTCTTTCTCCAACTGACAAATCTTTCATTCTTTACGTCTGTCATCTCTAACATTTACTTCTTTAAATTTCATAGTCTGTTCCTCGTCCTCGTTATATCGCGTGCGTGAGTGCTTCTGTTTAGTCAATTCTCCAACTGTAATAATGGCCAAATCTGCTGTTTCTCGGCCTTGCCCTAGATCTCTTCTACTCAATCTGGCTGGATCGATATCTGTCGATTTCACTCATCTCTTTCACTTCTACTGTGTTTAGTCTCCTGGCTGCCAGGTTGTCCATATGCCCTTTGCCTGTGATTACATTCATCGGGTGCATGGGCTTCCTGAAATCACGAACCTGTTAGGAAAGAGCGGGTGCCGGATGCATCTCCTCCCCAGGTTTGAGGAGTTGCTTCCATCTATCCGCGCAGCGCCTCAGTTTGTAAGAGTGTTAGGGTTGTCTGGTCAAATCTTTATATTCTCTTATGTGTGCTGCGTTATTATGACGATTATAAGTGCAGCTTTTTCTCTCTCAGTGGGTGAGAGCGTACGTCTACATGTCCACCGATGATTCTCGAATATTAATAATGGATAGGGACCGCTCTTGATCCTTCTTAACTATCCCCGTAATTCTTCTTTACTTGTATTACTAATCTAAAGATCTTGAAACTCTGCGTCAACTCTCGATTCTGTGAAGATCATCTAGAATCTCATTGCACTTCTTCTGAGTCGGCCAGATACGGCTTGGCGATCGCGTTCTATGTCTCTGGCGATAATAATTTTCGTATTCTAGCTGAGTTTATGGTTTTCCCTAGAACTACGGGAAACTTGAACGTGTTGGCGCGTGTGACATATACAAAGCATTTGACCAGGTATGGCACGCATCATTGCTCTCCAAAGCTCCCCTTCTTTTGGTTTTCGCTCCTTCTCTGTTGCTGTTGTGGCATTACTTATGCTCTATGTTTTCTTTCCAAAGAATCGGTCTCTATATCGGCATGTTTGTTGTATGTGACTGTCTTCTTCCTTTCTTGTTCAAATAGTTTGTGTTCGCTCTATAGGCTTCTGCTCTTATCTCTCTTTTACTGTGATGCCTACTTTTTCTATTAATGATGTCTGTACTCCAGCGTTTGCACAGTCTTATGATCTCATATTCGAGCTCAGTTATGCTGATGGACTCTGGTACCCTTCATTCTCAACTCTAGTTCTATATGGTCTGCTCGCTGTCTATTTATCTTCATAGATTTGGCCTCTCGTCTTAATCTTTCTGAGTCTTCTACTATCGCTGATCTGGATAGAATTTCCGGGTGGGTTGCGTGAGTGTGGCGCTTCTGAACCTTGTGGAAGATTCTATATCGTTGTAAATACTCAAACTCTAGCAATCCCGGTCTTTTTACGTTAAAGAAGCACCTTCCAATGCTGTTCGTAATCTCTTCACGGTTCTCTTCGCGTCTCCTGTTGACTAAATTGCGAGTCCTTGTGCGCATTAATCTAGAGTAAACAGAAAAAAGCTGTGTCTTTGGCAACCTCACATCAGCAACGAGATTGCTATTTTAGAGGTCGCCGTTCAAAAGAATACTGGTATTCTCTGTATTAGGATCTGTGCTGAGATCTTTTATTCCCACTTCTTGCAGCTTACTTTCCAAGTCAATATATCTAAGTTTTGCCTCATCCGCCCATTGTGATGGGGATAGCTGCTCGTCATGGTATTCTTGTGCTTGGTTATTCTACCCGTGCTTTTGTGAATGGGGTTTCGATCAAAGCCTCTAAAAGTGCTATATAGAACTCATTCTTCTATCTTGCCAGTCGCCTATATGGACCTGCGATATCGTGTGTGCTGTGCGGCGATGTTGGTGCTTTATCTCTTTTCTATATGGAATACTGCAACGGCAGGTGTGCTCAATGTAGTCTTATCAGCTATTATAGAAGAATCCTCGCCTGAGCTCGAAATGGTTTTATATACTAAGGGAGTCTGATGTCTGCACATGAGTTTTGGTGTTAGATTGGTGGGGGAGGTGGTGGCTAACTAAAGCTATGTCCGGGTTCGGTAGCTCGCTTCTTTCCTGCCACATCTTTCTTGAACTCTCATTCCATGCTCTGTGTGTTCCGGGCTGCAATGTTAAGTCTCCCCGCACTTATAAAAGTCCTGCGGTCTTGTGTCGATCTGCTTAGTAATGAGTAGTAGTTAGATTTTGACTTTCTGGAATGGTAGTCGCGTTAGTTGAACACCCCCTCCTTGGAAGTAGGAGCTCTGTCCGTGGTCGATAGCTGTGGTGGATGTGAGGATGTGGTGAAGCAACGTGTGTGAAAGAGAGAAGTAAAAAAAGAGAAATATATAAATTGAAGTTTTGTGTATTAG
Source organism: Trachelipus rathkii (assembly GCA_015478945.1). Classification (NCBI taxonomy): domain Eukaryota; kingdom Metazoa; phylum Arthropoda; class Malacostraca; order Isopoda; family Trachelipodidae; genus Trachelipus; species Trachelipus rathkii. Next base: position 24,597 of record JABUQX010034389.1, read on the forward strand.
TGTTTTATTAATTTGTATATGTGAATTGTGTGTATATATTATTAGTTATTATTTTGATTTTTATTTATTTAATTATTTTTTATATTATTTATTTTATTTATATATTTTTATTATTTAATTTTATTTATATTATATTATTTTTTTATGTTACTACTTGATTATTATAGTATATGTAAATTATATAGATATGATTAGATTATTTTTAATTTAATTTATTATTATTTAGATGTTTATTTTTTGTTATTTGGTGTGATTTTTTTTTTTTGTTACTTTTGATGAAGTATATTCTGGTTATCTGTCGTAGTATCGGCCTATTTGTGTGTAGTGTTTTTTTTTGTGGGTTAGTGTATCGTTGGTAGTGCGAGTATGAAAATTATTCGCGTTGATATTCTTATCATTACTTTCATACTATTTTGAGTGAATAAATTATGATGTTTATATATTTTTTAGATTACAATAAATAATTCTATTTCGTATTATAGATTTTAGCTATTGATCTTAAGTTATGTTGTTCTTCGATTTCCTTTGGAAGCTTAGATTTCGTGTTAGTACGTATCTAAAACTTGCTGTTATATTACGTGTTTTATCATTTGTTACCTATGTGTATATAGATAATTGATTATAGAATTATACAGAGTGTATCTGGTCTACCTTTGTAGGTTGGTGAGTCCGTAATAATATTTTTTTTAATTTTTTTTTGGTTACTTCAATTTCTTTGTGATTTTTATCAAATGTGTTTGTAAACGTCGTGGAGTATATTCATGATTTTAGATATTTGCGAGAGAATAGTGTTTACCGTTTAAGAATTTTATATTTAAAAGTTAGGTTAGTATGTTTGTTGATTTTTTGTACGAATTAATTTTTCTTGTGGTCTTATTTCTCGTGTTGGTTCTTGTCTATTGTTCTGTCTTTTTAATTTTTTATGTTTTTTTTTGTTTTTATTTATGTAGATATGGTTAGTGTTGTGTGTGTTGTGTGATTTTGATGTTGCTTGTGATTTTTTGTTGTATGAAGTCAGGATTATGCACAGGCGGCTCTTCCTCTTCTGACCTTTCGTACCAGACTAGGTCAATGCTGACCCACTCTGATATCTTCTGCATCCTATGGAATATCGGAGTATGTGTTTTCCTTTCAATTCTGTCTATACTCCTAATTTATGCTGCTTGTCTGAGACTTGTGGTTTGTGCGCTATATGGCTAAGAATTCATCCTTCATCTTCGTGTTTAAGTATATTTCAACTATAATCTTATTTATAGATATATATAGTTTAAAACCGCGTCTCGTTTTTTTATAACAGTCTTCGTGAGAATCCTCGATATCTCCTATACTTCGACTGTATTTCTGTGGCTTTAAAGATCTTTTTCGTTCCTGATGTCATTGACTTATCTTAATAGTTCGCGGTGATGCTTCTGCTACTGTTCTGACGCGTAACTAATACATGTATTGTGTGCATTACCTTTAGTGTATGATTACTGTCTGTTTATCTACTTTTCTACGTAGTTTTTACGTGTTACTACTCTATCTTCAGTCTCATATACTGAGTCTCTATTTAGAGATTCAATGTACCACAACACTGAATTGTTGGTTCCTCTCATTCTGATTTAAGTGGATGAAGCCGAATCATTCAGGACGTAATTTGCTCAATCGTATCTTAGCAACTATGGGTTGGGGTAAGTTTATTAAAAGAAGTGCGGCATACATCACAGTGTACCGCGATAATCATTCGTGCGCTAATCTGAGTCTGAACACACTTACCTTATGTTTCACCACTAGTCCTTTGCTTTCATTATAAATTATCAAAAGCCCACCATTCGCGTCCAACTATGTTTAATTGTGTTAAATCCTGTTTTATTATTATTATCTCTGAGATTTTTAAATTTTGTTCTTGTACCACCGACAACTCCATCTCTGTGCGCCTGATAGCACGTATTTGTACGGCACTTGGCAGCGCCGTTTTTTATTGTCGTTTATGTGGGTCATGGCGTGTTCGTATCGCTGTCTTACTATGAATTGGTGTGAGTGGTTCTTCTTGACTCTGAAGACGCTTCAGTCTGGTCTTGTGTGGGGGGTGTTTCTTACGTATAAAGTGAAGCTTGTTATTAGTGTTGATTGCTTGTTATTTAGTCAGTTTCTATTCTCTTCTTAGTTCTATATTATCTTTCTCTTCTCTAATATCCAGTTTCGATCGTTGCTTGTTCTCTGGCCATTCAGGCGTAGAGACAGTTGAGTTCAGGTTGTACTCTGGCGTGTGTGGTAGTAATAAGATTGCTCGGGTTCTGCCTGAATCACTCTTGGCCAGAATTTCAGATTCAGCTAGAATATTCTGTGCGTGGGGGTGGATACTCTTTAACGAAGCAAAGCGGTCTGGTTTGTATGGAACGAAGAGTGCGCTTAACTCCTATGGGTCTCTCTACTTACGAAAGTTCTTCTGGCCTCTTTTCGAAAATATCGATCTGCATAACTATATTTCTGTATATATCATCCTTCTCACTCTATATTCTTGCTCTGAGTGATTGTTATGGTTGGGTGTGAAATACTCCAACTGAATAATCAAGGGCCAATCTATCTCTTTCTCTCTCGTATTTTCTCTCGTATCAACGCTTTTTCATGACTGATTCTGTCTTATTCCTCTTCCTCTCTTTGCGTGCCGTCTCTATGGTTGTCCTATTGCGCTGGCGCGTGGTTCTTGCCTTTGTAGAGTTATCATTTGAATCGTTTCATTGTCCTCCTGAATAATCTAGTGGTTTCGATTTATGAACGTTATGTAAGTCCGGGGGCTTCCGCGAAGGCTATTCCTTTTTCGGAGTTTTTGTGGATTATTAAACTGTGCGTCCGTGCTGACCGCAGTCCCCGTCGGAGGTCAACTAATTTAGTCTATGCGCTCATATGTATCTTAGCGACTGGTCCCTCAGTGTGTGAAGCTCGGCATGATGTCCAAGCCTAATTCCGATATAATATTGGTGATTCTTTCTCTGCGCTTTTTCTTAACATTATCGCGCTATACTGTATATCGTGTGTATTTCTTTCTAAGATCTTGAAACCTGCCTTCCAACTCTCAGCTTCGTACGTAATCATCTGAATCTCATTCCAATTCTATTCCGGGTGCGACTAGCCAGTGTTACTGCCGCTTTCGGCGTCTCATAGATTACTGCGATGGTATAACTTTCCTGATTTTAAACGATTAATGGTTTATCTTGCCCTTTAGTTGAAACTTATAGGAGACTTGGAGTGTGAGTTGCTTTGGCGACTGAGGCAGTATCCAAAGACATAGTTTGAAAACGTTGGTTCTGTCTGGATTTATTTGGCTATCTGTCTTTCACTGCTTCTGCCTTTGGGGTTTCCGTCTTTCTGCATTGCTTATGTATGTCTATCTTCTTTCAAATCGCTCGAATGTCTGTTAGTTGTGTGGATGGGAGATTGCGACTTCGTGTTTTTCTGTCAATGAGTGGGTATTGTCTTCTACGGCGTTCGGTGTTTATCTCTCGACTTTATTCCTGCTGTTTCATCAATTGATGCTTTGCTCATATCTGCACACGTAACTCTGATCCATCTCATTTTTGTTCCGAATTGACTCGATCCCGTGTCACTCTGCCAACTCAGTTTCTATATTCTTGACTCCCTTATTTTTAGCTCAGAGAACTTCCTTTCAATCGTTAATCTTCCTTTATTCGTATTCTCTTGGATCTGCTGATAGAATTTCAGTGTTCTTGGTGGTTGAGTCTTCAAGTGTCTTGTGAAATTAATTCTGTTTATAATAGAGCTCCAAGTTCTATCGATACATTCCGTCTCTGAAGACACGTAATCTTTTCCTTTATCTCTTTCGACGGTTCTCTCGTCTGCTCCTGTGTGAGCAATTAAACATCCTTTGCCCTTAACATTATAGAGTCAAAAAGTATTTGTAATGGAAAACTCGAATCATAAACTAGTTTGAGCGGTGGTATGATCTATGTCCATCAAAGTATAAATCTGGTAGTTCTGGTTATCATTGTGGCTTATATACTCTTAGTATTTCCTATTCTTCTTCAGTTATCTCTCAGTCTTTATTGACATATGCGGGTCTCTCCTCTCGCTGTTTATGTATATGTATCTGTTTCGTCGTCGGTGCATATTTGGGAGACTCTTTTCACTCTCTGTCTTTTGGTGGATGAGTCGTATGTCAAGAAGGGACTATATATTAGACTTATTATATGACTGATCCTTATTTCTTATGTTTCATCTTGCCTCTCTTATTTATTTGTCGGTCCTGCATATGTGTTGCTTTGAGTCCTTTTTTTTTTCTTTTATTATTGTTATCTGTATCTGAAGTGTCTTCTTAGGAACTTCCACTTCTTGTTCCTATGTCACGCTTACAGACGACGCCTTCGGTAGCACTAAGGAGTGTCTGTATCGTTCTATATGGTAGTTGTTGAAATATTATATATATTTCCAGGACTAATTGTCTTGCTTTTGTTTTACTTTTGTTATTAATATTTAGGTGTGTGATTTCTTGTGGTGCTCGTGTTGGCGATTTTTTGCTAGGTATTTTTTATTTGGTAGCTTTTCTTCCTATCTCTATCCGGTCTGTTGTGGGATAGTTTCTTCTGTCCATACATTTGTGATCTTACTTTCATATTTAATTTGCACTCAGTTAAAGCGGCTTCTGTTGTGCGTGCGATGTGTGTATTGAATTTGCTGTTTAGTGTATGAAGATTTTGAGGTGGTTCAAACAATCCCCTCCATTGTCAGATAGGGTGCGCGTGAGAGCGTGGTGAAGAGACTGTATAGAAAAAGAAAAACTAAGTAAAAGATATCAATAAGTAGATCCTTAAGCTAGTATCTGAAAGCTTTCGCCACAGATATATTGTGTCTTTATCTCTTCTACTGTATTACCGAGCTGTCGTAGAATGCATTTAGAATGCTGCATTAGACTCTATGTGATCTGTGCTTCGTGCGTTATCAAAAAATAATATTAGATTCATGCAGTAAGTTTTGCGAAGCCTCTTCTTGTCATGCAAACCCTGGCAAAAGCACTGATAGGGACTACGTGATGAGTGGTCTTGTTCAGCAAAATAATAAATTCCATTTCTGAAGTATTGTGAGTGATGTTAGGAGTATTGCTGTAGCCTTTTATATGAGAGTTCATTTTGGCTTCAAGTATTCTTGATTTGAGCGATCACATTCACTTCAAAGGTATATCGACACTATATTATATCGCGGTGCTATCGTAGGAACATGAAGAAGATCAGTCTCATCCAAGTGAGCACAATATTGATAATTCAAATTTATATCTAAGTCTGCTGAAGATGAGAGATGTGGTTTCTACTGTAAAACTATCGGGATAGTATAAGTCTGATCCTACAGAGGAGAAATCCATTTCGCAATGCTCTGTTTGGGTAATTGTTGTCGATGTGGAAGAGAGTGTGAGCCTGTCGATTATATATCAGTGGCGTTGCAGGCATGTAGATTATTGATATCTAGCACTTCCTTGCATCAGTCGAGAAGCGAGCGTAGTTGTGTAGTAGTTAGTAGGTAATGTAAAAACACCCCAAAGAAGGAATCATGTCTCTCTACCATTGTATACTAGTGAAACTCTAGATGTTTTGATGCATCCATCATATTTGTAGAATTTTGTAATATTGTTGGTATTTGTTAACACTGTACATCGTTATCTTAAAGAGTAGTATTATTATATATAATGTCATGTTATTATTAATAGTAATATCGAATTTTTTGTAATTATGCTTTTCTAGATCTGTTATTTTAATTTGATTGTCTCTTTCATTCTATTTTATTTTTTTTATCTTTTCTTTTTATTATTTTTTTTGTTATGTCTAGTTTAAAAAATCTTCTATGTATAACTTGTTAATCTATGTTAAAAACTATTGAAATTATGCTAGGTAGACTAAACTTTTGGTTTATAGTACGGTACTAGTGATATATATTGGATTATTATGAATAGTTAATTTGTAAATATAACACTATTAATATACAATTGAAATAGTAAATTATTTATTAATATGTAGATTTGCTATGGTATTATCATTTAAATGTAGTGTACTATTTTAATTTATATAAAGATATATATACTTGACACAACCTTATATTATGAAATAAGATTTAATTATATGACATAAATATTGGTTGTACGAGGGATATGCATATTATTATTGTTGCCTAGCAGTACACAGAATCTATTATATTTTATTACTGTGTTTATTTATATAACGTGAGAAGTATCGGTATGTTAGTGTGGTGTGTGAGTTGTGGGTGAGTCAGTTAATCGAGACCAACCAATATAAATAATAAGTGAGAGTATCGGTTATCTTACCTCTTTTCTGATGGTATCGGTATCTTAAATCTGTCGTGTTGTGGGTTTTAGTTTGGTTTGTTGGCGCTAATTATTTTTATGTATTTAGTATTGAGTTGTGATGTGGTAGGTATATTAATTTTTTATATTGATATATTATAGTTTTTTGTTTATATAAGTAGTAGTTGGTATATTTAGTTATATGGTTATATTTTTTATATTATATTTATATTAATATTTTTTTATATATATTTTTTTTATATATATAATATTATTATAAATATATACTTTGTATTTATATTATATATTATCTATATTATTTGTTTATATTATATTTTATATAATATTATATTAATATTTTATTTATATTATTTTCATATTATTGTGTGTGTTTTATTTATATATAATATATATATATATTATATATATATACTATATTATGTTGTGTTTGTTTATAGTGAGTGAGTGAGTAATGAGTTGTGATACTAGATATTTGATGATTAGTAGTATTGTGTTTGTTATATGGGTTTTTTGTTATTTATATTGTATATTTATTTATGGTATATAGTTATGTTATTGTAATTAGTAGTTTGGTAGTTGAATAGGTGATGTAGTATCGTTGTGGTTAGTTTTTTTGTAGTATAATTTATTATATAGATTATTAGAGTTTATTTCTTTATATTTTATAGTATATTTTAGTAGTTTTATCGTTATTGTATGTAGTTTTAGTAGTTATTGTGTTTTATATAGTATTGTAAGTATTTTATCTATGGAGTAGATTTATTTATATTAGTTTTTTATAATAGTATATATAATATAGTATATCATAGGATATATATATATCATATATATGGAGTGAGTGATTTTAATAATTATGAATCATAGTGTATATTTAGACGTGGGTGGTAGTAGTTAGATTTTAGTGTATGTTATTATTGTATAGGAGTTAATGATTTTTGGTGGGGGTGTAGGGGTTGCTTTTTTTTATATATGTGAGTATTAGTATTATGAGAGTTATTAGTTATAGTATTTGGTTTTATATCATAATAAAAAAAAAATACTTTAGCCTGTTTAACGTGCTTTTTATTTGCTCCTCTTTTATGCAGGAGTGTCGTTGGAGGTTGGTGAATGGGTTGGGGGGTTTAATATTGTTTGGGTGGAGGGGGAAGGGGTGTAAACACAGGGGACCACGAGAAATGGTCGAATCTTCAAGGCCTTGCGTTATCCCAAACCAGTGCTGCCTGAGCCAACGTGTAAGCAGTCAAAGTTTTAATTCTTGCCCGCGCAGGTAGGAGTGAAAGAATCCTCAATCGTACGCGAGGAGGTGTTGAGTATACCGATCTCTGCTCGTATGAGAGCGGTATCAAGCCGTCACTGCGCCGAGCGGAGGCTTCTCTCATCGTCTCTCTTTCTGATAGATTGGGAGGTTTGATGTGTTTTTTTCGTGTTTGTTGTGGGGGTGGGTGTGTGGTGTAGGTATAATATATGAGTGAGTATGGTTATAGTATATAGTAGGTTATATCATGCTGTATGTATAGGATGATGATAGTATATAGTGGTAATGATATTGGTATAGTTTTTTGTATTGTATAATGTGTAATTATATTTATATATATAGTATGTTTTGGATTATTATTTATGCTTTTATTGTTATATGTTTATGATTATTTTAATTTTGTGTTTGTATATTATAGTATATTTAAGTATTATTTATAGTGATACCTGGGTATTTGCTATATGAGGTGTTCGTATTTTTTAGCTTCTATATAGAGTATATAGTATATTTGTTATGTATACTATTGTGAGGTGGATATATTATTGTAGTTGGGTATGGGTTGATTAAGGAATATAGGATTGTGTTGTATTTATTTCTTAATGTAGGATAGTTCTTATTTTTTATATATATATATGAGTATAATGAGGAGTATGTATGAGTATTAGCGGGTTTGGATTGAGATGTCAGAATTGCAATGGTGTATAATATATTTATATAAGTTGTTAGTAGTTATATATATATATATATAATCTGATAATTCTACTAGTGTTGCGGTACTCGATATTTTGTATTATATAAGATGTACGTAAGGATACAGTTGATATATATGCATTTTTTTACAAAATTCTTGCCAATTTTATCCAGGTTTGACCACATTAAAATCCTCATTACTCTTGGTTGGTATTGTCTGTGGGTAGCTCCCTTGTGGCATTTTGTGATTCAGGTAGAGACTGCCTAGTTCGTATCGTTATTTGTGCGCCGGTGGCGGCGTGCCAAACACACTAGTTCTAAGCTATTGTGTAGCACTTATACTTATCTAAGGCTCTCCTCAGAACTCTTCATGATTTTTTATCTTGATTGTGCTGTGACAATTGGTGAATTGATTAAATGTTATATTAATATAAATGTATAAATGTATATTTACTTTGAGATTACTTTACGTGAAGATAGTCCTGTGTATTGATTATTTCTTATTATCTATGCGATAACCTAAGTTATTTTTTGTGAGAACTAATTAAGCTTATGACCATTTTTACTTTATCTCAAGTTTCGACCAAGTTAATGTTGTTTCTTGTGTTTTGGCGGAAAACACTTTATTCTTAGCGAGAGTGTGTAAGTGTGGATCAATGTCGTGTTATTCCTAAGATGTTTTAATTTGTAAATTTTTTTTTTAGATACCTATATATTAATTATGAAAAACTACTGAAAGAATATACGGAGTAATTTATTATATATGTACAAAATAAATCTAAAGTTCAATTATGGTATTCTACGTGTTATCTTTTCGTTTGCGTCTAAAAGAGAATTTTTAAAATAATTGCCCAAAAAGAGGCTCCTTATTGAAGAAGATATAACAAATGTAACCCACCTGGCTGTTTTTTTTTTCCAACCCTGCTCACATCCATTTCAATAGTCACAAAAGTAGCATTCTATCTCTATTTAAGTATTATATTTATTACAAGGATTTCCTCATAATCTTCTAATTATTTAACCGTGTGGACGAGCTTGTCTACACGCTCTATTCCAAGTAGAGTCTTCTCGGTGGTTGGGAATTGCCCAGTAGATCCCATTTATCCTCCTTCCAAACTATATTTCTTACCTTCTTTTTCGTCGCGTCTCTTTATATATTGATTTATTTCCAACACCGTAGTCTTTATAAATGCTCGATTATTTTGCTGTGTATGCGACATTTTCAACGCATTCGTCTCTGCTTTTATTACCTTGTATATCGCTATTGCCATCTATTTCTTCATTCTCTATCTTCCTACTCAACTTTGAGAGCATTGCTTAAATGTTCATCTATTTTGTCATTCAATGGTCCACCATCTCATTATTGAGCATCTGAATTTACCCTTTAAATCACATCCACATGATGTTTTCTTCTATTGTGCTTGTGATTTGGGGATGACATACGATAATAGGGAGCCTTCCTTTTTTTTATATAACGTCAAATATTTGTTTTTCATTTCATCAAATTTACAGTTCAATGGAGTTTATTTGCAGCGGTGTGTGCTGCACTTACAATTTCCTGTGAGTATAATCCTTTTTCATGTGTAGACTATTTTATCTTGTAATTTTCTTTCCTAGTGTGTGCCATTACCGTGTGATGCTCTTTTCGCGCGAGCGCATTCCATGCCCACTAACTTGAAGTGCTTAATTAATGAGAGTATTTATAATAATGATATAAGTATAAGTAGATTTCCACTCTCTATCTTATTAACTTGTATTTTATAGATTGTTCTTAAGTCGGACGACATAAGCTGTGTATCCTCGTCCGACACTATACTCAATTTGATGTGGCTTTCGATCCTAAGTCATATCGGAGGTTGAGGATTTACGAGCATCACTGAGTTTAGTTTGTGTGTTTTTATTGCGTGATTGGTCAGGCGATCTCTTCTGGTTGAACACAGATTCTTTTTACCAATTCTCTAAAACTCAGGGAAATTGTTTTAATTTCTACCTTGATTTTTAATGTATTCTCGTAAAGGGAAGTTTTCTTCACTGTTAGGTAAGCTCTAAAAATAATAAAAAGGAGTAATTAGTTTTGCTCTAACTAACAATAATATAATATAATAATAATAATAATAATAAATAATATAAAGATAAGGGGGCCATTCTTTTCGACTAGTACTTTTTGTTTCCTGTGTATGCTACGCATCTCACCCCCCCCCAATTCTGGCGGAAAGGAGGTAGATTATAGTAGTATAGTATATAATATATATATATATATAATAGTTATTTTTATATAGTTTTTTGTTATTTTTTTTATTTAGTATTAAGTATTAATGATATTTATTTATGATATATATTATTTATTATATTGTTTATTATTATTTTATATATAATATGAGTTAGTTATATATATATAGTATATATAATATATTAATATTTAATATATTTATATATTAAGTATGTGTATATATTATTTAGTATAGTATGATTATATATATTATGGGATGAGGCTGGAATATGTGAATAGCCCGGAGATAGCCCAGATATTCCTCGTTCTGAAAAAGTTTAAAACCGGGATTACTGATTGGATGTAATCCTTTGTTTATCTTTTAGGTCAGTGTTGTTATTATATATTATTATTGTTATATATATATATTTATATATATATGTTAATAATATTATAGTATAGTAATATGTACTGTTTTTTAGGTATTGTTAATATATTATTATTAGTATATTATTTATTTTTAGTATATTTTACTGGGTATATAGGATATATATATATATATATAGATGTAGTTGGATGTCAAGTTATTGATATATATATGATACAGGTTAAGGTGTTCTTTCTACAGATTTATATACAGCGGTGAGGTATCACAGGTAACGGGTGATGTTTTAAGTGATGAAAATGTGAAGAAATAGAATGTCGATGTATTTTAATTATGCTAAGGAAGAGGCGGATATGTTAAGTGGTTGTCGGTGGTCTGTCGCAACGGCGCATACGAAAACACGTGCAATCAATTACGTATTGCAAATTGTCAAAGTGGATGGATATATTTTTTTATGGCTTCTATGAATTTCAAATAAAAATATGAGTTGAGGTGGCCTCTCCTCTCGACAGTTTTTTGATACTGGTTGTTCTGTTTCCATTGCAATTGTACCCTATCCAAACTGCGTCTAATATTATTATTTACCGAACAATTAGTGTTTTAACGGGAATTGTGAAAGGTTGAGAAAACATATGTTATTTCAAGACAGCTCATAAAATCGATATATGTAATATAATAAAGTTGTTAAATTATCATAACAAATTTACACCTATTAATCTTATCCACAGCATGCAAGAAGTGAGAAAGAACGTCATGTCTTCTCAACTTGTGACATTAGCATATTGTGACAAATTGTGTTCGATAGACGGCTGTCCGATCCTATGCGAATACATGCTCAGCCCTCTGGCGCCAGGTTTCATTGCATGCCAATGACTAATGACAGTGATACCGGGTTGATTCCCCTACATGCAGTTGGTTTATTCGACCGCGGCGAAGGATCAGTCGGCGAGGCTTAAACTGGTCATTAAAAACGCAGCACACAGTATAGTTTGAAGATACCCCCCACGAGAAAGTAGTCCGGGATATTGTGTTAATAGTTTTCTGGTTCTGTTGATTCTCGCAGGCCATGAAATGACCGGGATCTCCGATCCATCTTCCCGGAAGGGTTCTGTCGAGGTAGGTCGTCACTATAAGTTGGACTATGTTAGGTTGATGCATTTAGTCATGTTTGGTAATGATATATCTTACGTTGTGTTCTATAAGTGTACTATCATCTTAGGATGGGTTTCAGAGACCCAAGGGACGGCGTGCTAGGAAATGGATGGTATGTGGCGGTAACGCTTATGGTGTCCTAGTCAATTTTCCTCGAAGAAAGTAATGCCCGCATGAATCTATTATTGAGTATAACCCCACCAGAACTTTAGAGGTTGAGTATGAGAACATGCGGGGGTTTTTGTTTGTGGTGTGTGTGTGTTGTACGTGTATTTTTTGTGATACGCTTATTATGTGAATGGGTAAATTAGTGAGGGGTTTGTTTTGCCGCCCGATATTTTGCACGGTGGCTGAAGTTCCAACCATGTTATACATGACCGTTATGTAAGAAAAGCTGATGATTCACTGGTCCATAGAGATATGTTTCAATATATAGTCCATTGCTGGGTTTTTGAGTTTTACATCCATTAAAAGGTGCATTATCAAGTATCAGCTAGGTATATTCCCAGATTCCCCCTTTTTGTTTTCACATGGATGCAAACCAAGATGCACAATGTTGTATTTTGTTTTTAATCCTTATTTATGGAACATTCTGCTTAGTCTCATACATTCTGAATACTCGTCGTATAGGTATTCCTATTCTAGAATATTCTCCTAAAGAGCCCGAACTAGTTTTACCTTGCCATAAATATGAATGGATACGTTATTGGTATTCTAATTGTAGTGTATGTATAATAAATCAGTAATCGTCACAAGTTCAGTACTTACGTTATATGTTATGACTGGTGGGTTATAGAACTATACGATCCAACTATTGTACTTGAAATACCGTATCTTATTAATTCATCATATTGTAATGGTCATGTTTACTTTATTAGCAGGTTCGTTTGATTGTGAGTATAAATCTTATTTGGTTTTTTTTATGTCCATATTCTTTTTCTAGTGGGTATTCTATCTGCTATGGTGGTTATTTTATTCTGTGTTGTTCGTTTTATTATGTTACATCTTCTTTGAAGACATTGTGTGCTCTATTATCTTGTTGTTCTCTGCTTATATACCTGTTCCACGTGTGGCATGTTCTTTATATAGTTAGTATAGCCTGGCTGACTAAAACAAAGTACCGACGTCGTATGTGATTTTATACGTCACTAGCACTTTATTACGCATGTAAATGTTGGAAGGATTATGCACATAACCTTCATTGATAGCTTGTTAGTTGGTTGTTCCACATTCACATGCCCGTATTTATTAGGCTACATACAAGTAATCTAAAAGGGTATGCATTAGGTATTATAATTCCATAAGTTAGCTGTATCGATATTTTTTAAAATACTATTAGATATACCTATTGTATTAACCTAATTTATTTTCATATTGACAAAGTTCGGCTTTTTGTAAGCACATGATGTCTACGGAGGACGTCTATTTGTTTATGGGTACATTGCGTGGAAATGAACAACCACGCGCTATCAAATAAAGTCGAGAAGAAGAGCCCACCTCATTTTTTTTTTGTGCATTTCAAGAAACCATAAAAAATATATCATCCCATTCGACAATCGCATGTTTGTGCGCGGTTTTCGTATGCGCGTACGCAGACACCAGCGTAACTATCCCCATCCTCCTTAATGAATTAAATAATCAAACTTATATTTTTACACATTTTCATACTTAAATATCCTGTACGGTGATACACCGCTGAACATAAACTCCGTGAACACCCTGTATATATAGTATATAAACAAATATATATATAATATATATATATATATATATATATATATATATAATATATATAATTATATATATTATATATTATAATATTATACTATAAATATTATATATATAATATATATATACACCGTATATATATATATATATATAATAACCGTATAGTATATATAGTATATATATATATATATATATATATAATATATATATATATATATATATATATATATATATAATATATATAATATAATATTATCAGATGTGGGCGTTTCGCAATTTAAGTCCGCAATCAGGAATACCAAATAAATGCGATTGCGATTGCGATATTTGAAAAATGTTGTGGAATTGCAGTTAGCGAAATGGCTAAATCATTCCGCAATTTAATTCCGCAAATTAGAGGACTACCAAAAAGAATTGTGTAATTTCAGGTGAATGCCAATAATTTATTAGTCACAAAATTTTTACACGGTTGCCATCTGTGTAGTTCTAGCAGCAAACACGAAAAATCTGGTATTTTTTGCATTCGGTATTTTATTAGTTTTTGTAAAATAAGTAATATATACAAAAACTGAAAGGCTTAAAGGCATGAATAAAAGTTTGAAATCAACAATTTTTTATTCTTTCTTTATACAAATTTCTTAAGCTTAAAATATAATTGAATATTAATTATAATTAATGTGCCACCAAATTTCAGATAAAATATATTGTACAGTAACATAAATGATGAATAAAATAATATAACATTGCTACCCACACTCGAAAAGTCTAAAGTAATATTATTATATATATATAAATATATAATATATATATATAGTATATTTATATATATATATATATATATATATAATATATATATATATTATATATATTATATATAATATAGATATATATATAGTATATAATATATAATATATATATATAATATATGATATTAATTATTCAAATTATTTGATTAAATTCCCTAACGAGGAAGAACCTACTAGGAAAGTAATTATCCGGTTAGTCCGGCCGCGATAACCTGAAATCGTAAAAAAACTTGTCCGGCATAGGCTGGCATACGCGATAGTCTGGTATCCGGCCCACCTAATATTATAGTATATATTATAATATAATATATATATATATATATATATATATATATATATATATATATATATTATATATATAATATATATAAACATATGTATATATCTAATATAGAAAATCACCTGCAGAATACTTTCTGATAGAAACTCAATAATCTTGGTCTTTGGTCTAAAATTCTCTCCTACCTTTTTATTTTCAATTTCGTGTTTGATGTCCATTTTAATATTTATTTTAATAGAAATATATTTCAAATAATTAATAATCTATAAAACAAAAAGAGATCAGATATATATTCATGTAATGAGATCTTACATAATTATCCAATATGACTACATATGATAAATTCAGTTCTAGTATACAATCAAGTAGGTAAAATATCATAAAATATTGATATATCAATATTCAAAACTACTGATATGCACTGAAAGAGTAAACTCCCCAGCACTCACAGGTTGAAGGGTACAGACACTTTACCCCTCACAGACAAATGTTTATGTGCCTGCATTCAAATACAAGGTACAGAAGAAGTTATTTCTCCATATTTCCAATATGAATATATTGAAAATCAATGTACTATATAGCTATAAATATT
>JABUQX010034389.1:45000-47500 GCA_015478945.1 Trachelipus rathkii
TATATATAATATATATATATATATATATATATATATATATATATATATATATATATATATATATATATATATATATTATATATATATAATTGCGTAGTGTTATTAACCCTTTCTCTCATTTTGTTGTCAATTGACAACATTTGGAAAAATCCCAATAACACAGTTGGTAGCCCTGATATTGTGTCCATATTCATTCCTGAGACTCTTATATCGTATTCGGAACTAGTGATGCTCCAACTGTCATACGGGGTGGATGCGTCTGATTTTTATGAGCTCTCAATTTTTTCAGATATCTGTGACAACTTGGTAGGTGTATTTACATTTTTTTAAAGTTTTTTATAAATGTTTCGGGTTACTAGAAATTTTTTAAAAAAATTATAGGAATAAAGTGAAATGTGAAGTGACATATTGTTAGGTTAAATTGGTGTTTTTTTGAATTTAGCATTTTTGGCAACGTGTTTTTCGAATGTAGTTCATGAACAACATTATGCATTAGGGGGCAGATTTTTGTGAACAACATTATGAAGATAAGGATGTAGATTTGGCTAAATGTAATATAAAAGTTCTTATTTTTTCCATCAGAATTGAGAATGAATTCAAGAGCCTTTTACAAATCCACTTACAAAAGGATTAGAATTGATGGGACGCATGGAGTTCTTGATGATGACAACGTTTATAGACTTTTGAACCTACCTGATGATGATGTTTCAGAAATAGAGGTGTGGAGCATCTGGAATAATATACGAATTTGAGGTGTATACAGGAAAGTCATCTGAAAAACCTAAACTAGGAGTCACTGGTGATTTGGTAATGAGACTGTGCAGCAATCTACCTTATCACAAATACTACAAAGTGTTTTTTGATAATTACTTTACATCTTTACCCCTTTTGACTGAGCTACGAGAAAAGGGAATTTTGTCACTGGGAACTATAAGACCGAACAGAATGGTAGGAGCCCAGAAGTTGCTTATGTCAGAAAAAGAATTGAAGAATATCGGAAGAGGAGCGTACGATTATCGGGTGGATGCTTCATCAGATATCCAAGTGATTAGGTGGCTTGACAACCGAGTAGTGCAGCTTGCTTCAACTTTTGTTGATGCTGAATTGGGAGACAAGGTGAAGCGGTGGTCTTCTAAGGATAAAGCATTTGTTCACATTGACTGTCCAAAGATGATACATGAATATAACAAGTTCATGGGCGGCGTTGATCTCAATGACATGATGCTCTCTCTCTATAGAATAAAATTGCGAAGCAACAAATGGTACATGCCAATCATATATTACTGCATAAAAATTGCGCTTACAAATGGATGGCTATTATATCGAAGAGACCAGGGAATTAGTCATCCAGGGAAAAAAGACACAATGTCTTTGCTGATCTTCCAATCTGAAGTTGCATCTGGATTGGTTCAAGCTGGAAAACTGCCCCCCTGCATGATTAGACATCGGGGACGTCCTTCATCTTCTTCACCTGCTCCGAAAAAAGCAAGAACGAGCGCAACAGTAGCTGTTCCAACAAAAGACATAAGACTTGACGCGTTAGGCCATTTCCCGAAATATGATGAAAAGCAGCATCGATGCAGATTATGCCCAAAGGGATACAGTCATACTCATTGTATCAAGTGCAAGGTGTACTTATGTTATACCAAAGATAGAAATTGCTTCTTTAACTTCCACACAATTTCTTAAAAGCATTTGTTGTCAAATATTCAAACATTTTTTATTAAGTTTACTACAGGAAATGAAAAAGTATTTTTTAATTTTTAACCCAAAAATTACTTCTCTAATGCATAATGTTGTTCAGAAACAACGTTTCCAATTTTAACTATTTTTAACTAAAATATGAATGAAAAACCACTCATACATAATTCAAGTCCAATAAAGATTCTAAAAATTATGTTGTTATTTTTTTCCAAAAAAAATTATTAATTCATGAGAGAAAGGGTTAAAAATTAATATTTTTATTTTAAAAATTGAAAACTGTCCTACTTTAACATTGCAGATGAGAAAATAAATTAAAATTAGGCCTACAACTGGTTTGGAATTTTTCAAATTTCGTTAAATATTAAATTTTAGCATTTTTCTTTTAAAAATTGCAAATTTCTCAGAGATAAAATACCTATTAGAAAATAAAATCAAGCCGTTTAAAATTTTCGGAACGTTATTTTTTATATTTTTCTTTAAAATATATGCGTAAAATACACGAAAATCCGTAAAAAAAAACTTCAAATAAATTTTTAAAACCATTTTTGTAAATGAAATGTTTATAATTTTAATATACTATGTACGTGAACTCAAGTCAGTAATACTAAACAATTACCCAATACTTCAACCAACTAAATTTAAATTAATAACAGAATATAATCACAATAATAAGTACACAAATATCTAACCACAGTTAAATACACCAACACTAATTTGTTAACTAAATGCACTTGCAAATACACAGATTTAGTAGTAAAATGGGAGAGCAAAAAGAAGCACACCCTCACTCAATGGC
>JABUQX010034389.1:52500-53983 GCA_015478945.1 Trachelipus rathkii
TTAAAAAAATCAAATCTAATACAATTTAAAATCTGATAAGAAAATATTTTGTAAACTCGTAAATTAATTAACGGATGTAGGGAAATTTTTTTAACTCGTTAATAGTCCGTTACTTCCTTTTCGAAATTAACGAAAGCGTTAAAAAGTTAACGAAAAAATTAACGAGTTAATTAAAGGATTAACGCCTTTAACGCTTTAATGCCCACCTTTGTATATATATTTATATTATATATATATATATATATATATTATATATATTATATAATATATTATATATATATATATATATAATTATATATTATAATTATATATATTATATATTATTATATAATATATATAATATATATATATATATATATATATATATATATATATATAGTATATATATATATATTTATATAGAGAGAGAGAGAGAGAGAGAGAGAGAGAGAGAGAGAGAGAGAGAGAGAGAGAGAGAGAGAAGAGAGAGAGGAGAGAGAGAGAGAGAGGAGAGAGAGAGGGTGGGCATCGTTACTCAAAAAAGTAGTTTCCTTTATCGTTAACTTTCGTTACATCGGAAAAGTAGTTTCCGTTATCGTCTCATTTTATCCGTTCTTTGAAAGGAAAGTACGAAGTGTCGTTACTTTTCTTACTCCGTTTACTTTTAGCTTTTGACTATGACATTAATTTATTGGTATTTTAGGTAATTTATTGGTTTATGTATATTAAATTTTCAACATTATCATTATTATTAAAAAACATACCCTCATGTAAGACCCTAGAGCACTATGAAGGGGTTATGGTCGCTGTTGAAGAACCACCTTCATTAGTTGAAGACTAGATGATGTTGAAGAGAGTGAGCGTTGTCGCGATGAATTGGCGTTTCGTCCCGGGGGGCTGCTTTGGGACTCATCGGTTGGTGCTAGCAGCCTCCTTCACCAGACGCCACAGAACTCCCCCCAGTGACAATGGCCGCGAGCACACTCCGCTCTGCGCACCTGGAAGGACGTTTTGGTCAGCTGTCAGATGAGAGCCAGGTGTGCACACATTAAAGCCACTGAGAAGGCTTCGACCACTTGTACTCTTACGTGCAGTTGGTCTGCACCTGCAGTGAGAAGCAACAGTACAGGCGTTACAGGATGACCGAACAGAGCAGCGCCCAGCAGAAGAAACTTGAATTGATGTAATGCCGCGTTGAACGATTGTGGTAAAACAAACTCTACAACGAAATGTCTTACCACGGCGAACAACTTTGAGAGAAGATGGGATGCTGGCTGGTGTTTGTTGTGCCACTCCAGTAGCACTAGTCACTCCGGTGGTCACCAATATGAAGGGGTTATGGTCGCTGTTGAAGAACCACCTTCAATTAGCTGAAGACCGTAGATGATTGTTTTGAAGAGAGTAAGCGTTGTCGCGATGAATTTGCGTTTCGTCTCGGGGGGCTGCTTTGGACTCAATCGGTGGTGGTCGCAGCCCCCTTCCACCAGACGCCACATAACTCCCC
>JABUQX010034390.1:2500-7500 GCA_015478945.1 Trachelipus rathkii
TTAAGATAGAATACAGGATGAGAGCTATAGGGGATAGTTAGAGGGATCAGAGCGGCTTCTTTTTCGAAAGGTTTGGATAGTGCGTGCTTCCAACCCTGAGGGAAAGTGTTAGTATTGGGACATAGAGAATATAGTTGAACGAGGGGAGGGGCCAGCTCGGAAGCACACTCCTCAAAACTCGGGGAGGGATGCATCCGGGCCCTCCGCCTTCCTAACGTTCATAGATTCAGGAGCCCATGCACCGATCAAATGTAATCATCAGGCAAGACCCCATAGGACACCCTGAGAGGAGAAGGTGGCGGAGGAGGAATGCCAGAAATCGTCCAGGGTGAGTTAGAGGAAAATAGGAGCCGAAGAGATTGGCCTTTTCAGTTGGAGAGCTAGCAACAGACATCAGATCGGATAAGAGGAGGAAAGGCAGATTACAGAAGTTTTTTAGAGATGTTTTGACAAGAGGCCAGAAGGATTTGTCAGTAGGAGAACCAAGAAGGTTAGCGCACTTTCCTTTGATATGAAAGCCCGATTTGCTCGTCGAAGAGTATCCCTGCAACGATTTCTAGTTGAATGAAATTAGCAGGAGTGATAGGAGAACGAGAATTTTTCCACCCCGATAAGCGCTGTCTCTAGCCTGAAGGCAGAGACACAGCACGATCGACCATGGATTATGAGGAGAGAAAGATTTAGTTGAAGAGGAAGACCTGCTCATCCCGTCACCGATTACAGCTCCCACCTTATTGGCAGAAGCCGAAGCGTCATCAGAGTCAAAGCCAGTCATTCCACTTATAGTTAGCGTAGAAGCGACGCAAGGCCCCCCCAATCACCCCGATCAAAGTGCCAGAAAAAACGCGTAGGGCAGGATGGTGGCTGTTGACGAGAAAGTATTAAAGTTAGAGGATATAAGGGTGTGGTCTACGATTTGCCAATCGGACGAAATGTAGTGTAATTTATACGAAGAGAAGGACAGTGTGAAACAAAGGTAAAGTGGTGTTCAAGAATTGGTTGGGACGATCCGGAAATGTGTGTAGGTTCTTTGATTAGTTGCTCCAGATCGTTGAGAATGCTGAATGACTCGGCCTCCTCCCACCTAAATCAGTATGAAAGGATCCAACATTCAGTGTTGTTTATATTGAAATCCCCTAAATAGAGGACCTCACGTATTTGGATGAGAAGATATAACAGTCCGTGAGAGGTAGTAAGATAATTCAAAGAAGAGTGAAAATCTTGTTCTGTTTGGGAGAACAGTAGCGAAGCCACAATGATTTTGTGTAGAAGGAAGAAAGATTTGAGCCACAGAGCATCGAAGTTAGAAGATTCGAGATTCCCGAGACGTGTTACAGGAGTAATAATGTTTACATAGGCACACACTCCACCTTAGAACGAAATTTGAAATAAGTTAATAGTTAGATACATTAAACGAGTTAGAGGGTGAATTCTTAGCCATCTGGGTCTCAGACAAGAGCAAAAGGTTAGGGTTAGAGTTAGATAGGTGATATTCCACAGAGGCAAAGTTAGATTTTAAGCCGCGGATGTTTGTAAAGTTAATAGAAAGCCCGCGCCTATGCAAATCTCCCATCTTTACACACCATACACACTCACACCACACAAGATAAGAAACATAACAAAACAGAGACTAAAACAAAAGAAGAAATTGGGATAAAAATTAAACAAACTAAATCCTAACTTAAAAATTTAAGCACTAAAATCAATTAAATAAAAAAATATACTACTATATACTGATAAAACCAAACTTAAACCTAAACAACTTTACTACACTTACTAAAATTTATTAAAACCTACAACTAAAAGAAAAAAAAATGAAAAAACTAAATCCTAACTTAAAAAATTTAAGTACTAAAATTAATTAAATAAAAAAATATACTACTATACACTGAAAAACTAAAACTTAAACCTAAACAACTTTACTACACTTCCTAAAATTTATTAAAACCTACAAAAGAAAAAAAATGAAAAAAAATTAAAACTAAAACTTATCTTTTAAAACTCCAAACTTTAAACCTCGCCGAAACGAATAAATGATTAATTTCACTTTGATACAATTTAATAAAACTCTCAATTAAAACAAAACGAGATTTGAAAAAACACACACACACTTTACTAAACACAGAACATAATAACAATAATAACAATAATAACAATAACGCCAAATAAGATAAAGATAAACTTTCAACCGGGAGCACTTTCAAACACGTCCACACTCCACAAGATTAAAACACCAATTTTGATAATATAATATAGTATATATCTATATACGCATTCTATGGTTAAAAAAGTATGTGTAAATATATATATTATATTATCTATATTATATATATATATTATATATAATATATATATAATATATAATACACTTAGAAAAATTAAGTAGTAAAATTTTAACTAGTAGAAGTAGTAAGCAGTATTTAACTATTTTTTTAGTACATTTTACTACCCGGTAGTTTATGTTACGAATTTACCTGGTTAAATTTTTACTATTTATTGAGTTGTTCAATGAACTTTCATATGGAGTAGGTTTGACTTTTTAAGTAGTTTAAATATTTTTCCGAAAGTGGTTAACATTCTGTAACCCCAATAGTGGTAAATTCTACTACATAACATTTACAAACAACACCGATATCGTAGTAATTATAACACCTAATTTAATAAATTAGGCGACTCTTAGTAATTTTTACAATTATAATTTTTTAGTATGTTTTTTGACTACAGTGAAAAATATTTACTCATAATTTGCTGTAAAAATTATCAAAGGAATTTAAGTACTCTAGGTTGTTGTTATTATATAGAAATATCTTGGATAGTAGGTTTAATTTTTTGTAATTAGCTCATAAGTATCAGTTGTTGAAATATATAAACACTTGTTTTTAGTAGGTTTTTAGAAAAACATTGACTCAGGACCCTTTCTCCAACTACTGGTTTTCTCCACTCTTTCCTTCTTTATTCATCTCTCGTCCTTTCTCCACTTCTCTTATATATTTCGTCAATTTCTTCTTTTTTCAGGCGGGAACCCTTTCCCCTCGGAAGGGGTCCTCGTCCCCGGCCCCCGACTCCTTTTACTCCTTCCTCCTCTCATGCAACTCTCAAATTGATCCTTCTACGGTATTCTCTATTTTTATGGCCAACTAACACGCCCTTGAAGGGGGCCGCTATGGGAGGTAACTTGCTGGCCTATAATATAATATATATATATTATATTATATATATATATATATTACATTATATATATATACTATATATATATATATAATATATATATATGTATATAATATATATATATATATATAATATATATATATATAAATAATAATTAATATATATATAATATATATAATATATCTATATATATATATATGATATATATATATATATTATATATATAATATGATATTTTATATGTTATATATTATATATTATATATATTACAGTGGGTATCCTGGGGGGGGCCCAGGGGGCCATGGCCCCCGAAATTTTTAACACTAACCGCATTTTTAAGTATCATAACCTTTCAACGCTAGAAATCCATAGGTTAAATATTTATATATATTATTATATATATTTATATATATATATATATATTAATATATATATATATATATTATATATATATATATAATATATATATATATATATATAGATATATATATATTATAATACTATCCATATATATATATATTATATAAGAAGCGATTTTTGTCTGGCCCCCCCCGAAAAAAAATCCTGGATACGCCACTGTATATATATATATATATAAATATATACGAGATAAGCGAATATATAAAATTTAATTTTTATCGTGCAAAAATCGTGCAATATCATTATCCACCATGGTCTAGTGGTTAGACAATATGCAGGAAGCTATAGAGGTGAGAGTTCGAATCCTCACTCCAGAGTGGCCGGTGATCGAATCAATATGGATCAATATCAATATGAGTTCAATGACGTGATGTGACGTAATAATATAAGGTATTGAAGTAAATTCAAGTTGCTGATAATGATGGTGGTCAATGCGTGGAATATATTTTACAATCACGCAATGACAACTACACAAGTAGTAAATATAACGCTTCAAATCAGTAGTAAAATTTACTACTTCTCTTTCTACTATTAGTTAAAGTAGAAAAAAGTAGTTAAAATTAAGTTGTCATTTATACAACTGAACAAAAGTTCATTTTACTACTAAACTAAAAAGCGTTTCGACTACTACAAGTAGTAGTTTTCATTCTACTATCCAAAAGTAGTAAAGTTAACTTTTTAGAGGTTGGAGCTCACAGGAACCCGAAAAGTAGTAGAAAAGACTCAAAAAGTTGTTATTTTAACTAAACTTTTTTCTAAGTATATATATATATATATATATATATATACAATATGGCATTTACGAAAGTTTTATATATATATATATATATATATATATATATATATATATATATATATATATATATATATATTATATATATATATTAAATATTTAATAATAAATAAATAACTAACATAAATAAATATATAAATAAATAAATAATAAATAAATAAATAAGATAAATAATATAAAAAATAATAAATAAATAAAAAATAAATAAATAAATATATATATATATTATATTTTTATAATAATATATATATTATATATATATATATATATATATATATATATATATATATATATATATATATCTAGGGTATATGTTGGATGAGAAGGGAAAGGCGGCTGAAAATTACAGGAACGATGTGGAATGGAAGGAAGGTGGATGTTGCAATTAAATCTTGGTGAATGTAATGAACTAAGCTTTGAGTGCGCTAGGTATTTGCATGAGAGTTTGTTGTTTAACCTATGCTAATGTATAGTAGTCGGAGAACTATGGTCTGGAATTAAGAAGTATAGATCTAAAGTTCATGTGTTCAGATGGACAATCTTAGGGGAGTGTAGGTTTGAGAAGAATTGATAAAGATGAGGATGACACTTATAGAGAGTTGTGTGTGTGGAAGAAAAG
>JABUQX010034390.1:17500-20143 GCA_015478945.1 Trachelipus rathkii
ACATAATCCCATCCACATACAAATTGAATAATCAAACAGATATAACACATCTCTGCCTCACTCCGATATTAATATTAAACCAATCATTTTGAACATTTATTTTTACACAATCTTCACTATAGTCATACATACTTTTGATTCCATTCAGGAGCCTACCACCAACACCATATACCACTAACACCTGCATTAGAGCTTCCCACTTAATCCTATCATACGTCTGTTGCAAATCCATAAATCATTTGTTTCAATGCAAAAAGTTAATACACACATCCTCTACCACTTTTAAATGCACCTTGTTCTTCACCAATCTGTCCCTCAGTCACTCGACGTACTCTTTCGACCAAAATACAAGCATATATCTTCCCTACAATACTCAATAAACAAATTCCCTTATAATTCCAAAAGTTCCCCTTATCCTTAAATAAGGGTGCTATTAAAGCTCTCCTCCAATCCCTCGGAACTATACCCTCCACAAACGCTTTGTTACACAACTTCAAAATCCACTCAATCAATATCTCGCCTCCGCTCTTGATCATTTCACCAGTAATTCCATCTATGCCTGCAGATTTACCATTCTTCAACTTTCACACTCTACCCATTACCTCCTCCTTACTAATTATCTCATCCCCAAAATACCTATTACTTCTTGCACCATCAAACCCACACATTCACTATCACCTCTTCATTACTAACAACATTATGCAGATTTTCGAAGTGTTCCCTCCACACTCTCCTCATATCCATTTCATCAATTACGAGAGCATCATCCCAATTCATTATTCTATGCAGATTCCTCTTATTCTCACTCATCTTTCGCGCCTCCTTCCAGAAGAGCTTCCTATTCCCTCGTAAGTTCCCATTCCTCCTCCTCCCAAACTGTTCATTTACCTCATTTTCCCTCCTACGTATGCATCGTTTAGTCTTTCTCTTTTCATCTTTATATAATTCCAAACGCCTTTCTTTTGAGACCTCATCACTTCCTTTTAGTACATTCGACCAAGCTTCTTTTTTACTTTTATCTGCTTGCATCACCTCTTCATTCCACCACTCACTGTTAACATTCCTACTTCCTACTTTAGCTCATCCACATACTTCTCTTTTTGCACTATTAACAAACGCTTCTTTCAATTGGGTTCAGATTTGTTCAGTTTCATCTTGTTGACATTCATCCGATTTATTTGCAAGCGCTCTTAAATACTTATCCTTATTACCTTGTTCACTTAACTTCTCACTCTTTAATTCTTCCCACTTCCTTCCTTACTTTTTTCCTCTCCATCCAAGACCCCACTAACTTGATCTTACATAAAACAATATAATGATCCAATAATCTCATCCCCAACTCCTTCACTGATTTAACATCCAACACATACTTCAACATCTCCTTCTTCACAACACAAAATCAATCATACTTTTCACTTCAAAACCATCTTTAGCAACTCTTGTAACTATACTTATGAATACTCTTGTGTTTGAAGAAAGTATTACTTACACACATACTTTTCTCCTCACAGAAATTAATTACCTTCCTACCATTCTCATTTTCTCCCGTCACCCCAAAGCCACCTGTTATACCATTCCTTTCCTGATCACCTATCCAACCATTTGTCACCCAACACAATCAATCTGAATATCCTACTCAACCCATCCAAAACATCATTCAGATTATCCCAGAACATCACCCTCAGATGGACCATATGTCACAATAACACATACCTTGACCTTATTAAACTTAAATTTAACCATTAGAATTCTAGTACTCACACAAACAAAATCCACCATAGCTCTGTGCCACAGGTCACTCATCAGAATCGCAACTCCTTCCTACACCAGGACACACACATTTCACACCACACCACACCACTCATCTTCACCGTTTCCTTTCATTTGTGATTCAGTCTCGGCGAGAAAATCAAATTTGCCCTTTCTAAATACATCCATAACCTCTCTCTTTTTCATCATTTATTACTCTGCCTTTCCATATACCATACGATTCATACATTTTCACACAAAGATGAAAGGTCACTTACGGCGATCACGATATTCTCCTGGGCATGCATTAGCATTCCTGGCAAGAGATAAGTGGTAGTGGGTAGCCAATCCAACTATCACTATTTCTTTAATCGCCTTCTACGACACGCAGACCATACGCCGTGGGCAATTCTTTCTCCCCCATACACATGGATATAAGGTAATGTCTGTAAAGTGTTGTCTGGAAGAGAAGTGTGGATATGAACGCAAAAGAGAAAAGCGAACTTTTACGTACTGGAATGTTGTAGGAAATACTCCACCGACCAAAAGCACAATGGGAGGTGCTTCCATCGCATCGAGTGCGCTTCTCTACCTCTGCTCATTTAATCGCCTCTTACGACACGCAGAACACACGGTATGACTATTCTTGCATCCCTTCATAGAAATGCCTCCTTATATATATATATATATATATATATATATATATATATATATATATATATATATATATATATATATATATATATATATATATATATATATATATATATCTGTGAAAACTCAACTTCTTCATATCTCCCTCTCTAAAATACCTCCAACTTTCCTATCCCTTTTGATGGCTCTAATGTCTTACCCGTAAACAACATAAACATTCTAGGACTAAGCATAAATAGT
>JABUQX010034391.1:0-2500 GCA_015478945.1 Trachelipus rathkii
AAAAAGAGAGATCGCAAAAACATTATGCCGCGATAGGTTGACAGATGACTGATATATAGTAAAAAATGCGGAATGAGGTTGCGGAATGCGGATAGTGAACTGATGCGGATATCCGCGGATGCGGAATTATGCCGCTTACATCACTCTGTTTATAATGTATGTATCAAAACATATACAAATATAAAATGTATTGTATAATACATACTATACTATATATAATCTATATATATATATATATATATATATATATATATATATATATATATATATATATCAATTATATATTAATATATATATTTATAATTATATATATATTAATATATATAGTATTATATATATATTAATAATATATATTAATATATATTAATATATATATATATATATTATATATAATTATAATTATATTAAATATATGGGATTATTTTTATTATCCAGATCAAAGACCGATATGCCCGGATAGACGGGAGTTTGAGCATATTAAATTTATTTATTTACTAATTAATTTATTTTACTTATTATTATTTCCTTTATATTATTTAGTAACTATTAATATTAGTAACTCCTTATATATTGGAGTAACTATCTCTACCTTACCATTTATTATTATTAATAGCTTTATTTATGAGTAGATGGTAATATCAAGAGAGTTAGTTACACATTTATATCTAATAAATGACTCAGTTATCAAAGTTGTGAGCGAGGAAAAGATTCTACTAGTATTATTAATTAATAGAGAATAACCTAATTCATTTATTATTAACCTATCTCTATAGTAAATAGCATTATCTATCCCATAATGAAGTATGAATTGTGAAATGATTATGCTTTGTTTTATGGAGAACATCCATAAATACTTCATCGAATCACTGAGCATCTATTCCTCACACTTAATACTAATCTCTATTTAGATTATTATTATTATTAATATTATTATTATTTATCTGGTATTGATCAGGGGTAATCACTTTATTATTATTATTGATTAAAACTATAATTTCTTTATTTTACATCGAGTATATCGTTTATTGCTATAACGAGTAAATTATTAAAAATTATGAATAATCATTATTAAAATTATTAATTGTCAATTAAACGAAACTTAGAAAATTTATATTTTGAATATATTTTTATTATTAATTTATTGATTTATAATGAATTATTCACTATATTATGTATTAGTTATTATTTCAGTTGAAGAAGTAAAGATTTCATGGTGCAAAGTGTGAGTATCTATTATTATTATATATTATTATCACTTATCTATTAGATGTGATGTTTATATCCATTCTATTGACTCAATCTATGTAATTTATTAGCATATATAATGTGATATAACCCATCATATTTTAAGCCATTATATTATTTTATTATTATAACTCAGAATATAATTGACTATTATTAATGTATTACCAATGATTTATGTATGTCGAGGTTGATATGTAGTTCATTATCTATGTGACTTTGTTAAGGTGATGGGTGTAACAAACACGCCTACTCCTCTCTGAGAAAGTCGCTGTAATGTCTTTTTTCGTTATGGCGAGCGTGAGAGAGAGTGTTTTGTGTCTACACTTAGAGGAATTTTGGTTCTATAATAGATAGTGAGCCCACCTCTCTTTGTATGCCGAGGAGAATTCCATTTTAAGAGGTACAAGGTTAGGTTTTCATAACCTTGTCACTTATGAGGCATCCAATCCTTATTGACATAAACACATTTTACTATAGATCGAGTATTGTCGAACGATATATTGCACGACGAGATATCTTATTGAGAAGACTATCTTGAATAAGATAAAGTCGCAGGGATATTAAAAAATGTTATCACATCAGTATTGTTTTCACTACTCTGCACTCTGAGTGGTAGTCGTTGGAAATGACACCGACGATAGAGAGTATTGGATAGGCTGAGTTATATAATATAAACACGCGTCACTCATACATTGTGAATGTCTTATACCTATACAGAGGTAAAACCGAGACATTACCGTTTCCTTTTAGCTAATGCTTCGCGCGCCTCTCTAAAGCCAGACACGACTAACCACTCTATTTGCTTCAGTCACATCACTACAAGGCGCGCATAAAAGGCTTCAATATCAACCCACTTAGATCAGTGACAAATATCTATTCTAAAGAACATTTTTGTAGTCTTTTCTGTATCATTGCCAGCGAGAGATATCTTCTTTGAGAGATACGTCAAACCTACCTGGTTGAACATCAAGGTACAAGCTTTATATAAATCACACTATATGTGCACATAATAGAACAGTTGTCATTTCTGTCGAAGAATTCTTCCGCATTATTGATACCGTCAAAATATTTCAAAAGGAATGGAAGCTCTGGAGACATATAGAGAATGCGCAGTTTCAATATCCCCCACTATGTCCGTCCCTGCCTGCAAGACCTCGAAGTAGTTATTAGCGAGGGAGGCCGTCGAAGTATAGATGAGTCCAAAACAGGCCCTCACTCCTCTTTAGGATAGATAAAGTTTTTGAGAGGAGGTAAT
>JABUQX010034391.1:7500-44668 GCA_015478945.1 Trachelipus rathkii
TTATATTTAATTTATATATTATTTTGACCCCACTATCCTTTATAGAAAAAAGGGCATTGACCTATACGTTGATGATCGGTGGTAATCCATGTAATAAATAAAAAAAAAATAATATATATTATATATATATATGTAATATTATATTATATTTATAATCTATATATATATGTATATATATATATAATTAATTATTATATTTTATAAATTTATGATTTTATTTGTATGAGTGCACAAAAAATTTATTGTGAGTGAGACGTTTACGCAGCAGATACGTATAATTTTTTTTCGCGTACACTCAGTGACTATTAGCCACTGGATTATCCTACAATGTGAGAACAAGTTTTGATAATGCATAAGTTAGAGAAAATATTAATAGAATAAGTGTGACTTATATTACTGTCTGAAACTATAATACTTTAGAGACAATTTTGAGTATTATTTTAGGGCATGACAACTGAGCAGTGAGGTTATGAAGGGAGTGTAAGATATTGTAAATCACTCATTGAGCCCTTAAAACATCGCGTTGTGTATGCAGTTAATTTGAGCTGGGAAAATATAGTCATTATAATAGATTTTCGTCAATTTGCGATTACTTCCGTCCTCAACGAATATATCAAATTCACGAAATAAACATATAGGATATTAGGGGTAAGCAGCTGATTCTGTCAACATATATATAATATATATATATCAATATCAAATATATTCGAGACATTTCTGAAACTTTAATTTTAGCTTTATCATACATTTTATTTTGTAATATTAGTTCAATATGATCACGAGATATATAAAAATATTTCTATACTTTAAATACATTCAACTTTTAATTTGTATTTTATTTTTATTTTTATTTTAATTTTATATAATTTAAATTTATTATAATATTTACTTCATTTTTCGTAAATTATATATATGTATTTATAATATAATATATATATATATATTAATATATATTATATGGTCTATAACCAGTTACTTAAACTGAGAGCTTATCACGGATAAGAGGTAAGGGTAGATTAAAAAATAAATTCACAGTTAATAGAACTTTATGAATCATACAATATAGAAGGTACAATATGAAAACTGATAATATTATTGTTTTTCTACATTATAGGCAAAGGGGATTGAATAACGTCAATCAGGACTATTATATAGATAAATTCTATGCAACGCCTCGAATAGCGTACTTATTATTTCTTCCCTTTTATATTTAGAGAACGATCTTTCTTTCTAAGCATTAGATTGAAATTCCGATGAGGCCAATTTCGATTATATCTTATATATTTTAAATTGAGCTATAATAGGTGAAAATCAGATTCCATGATAGTGTATTAAAGTAGAATCGGATTATTTCTAATATATGTAATTATCATACCCCTACTACATAGATACTTTATTCACCATACACTATCTAGCTATGGTTATATATCACCTTCAACGAATTAATGATATATCCCCCGAGTAATAAAAGTCCACCCTACAAATAAAATAGTGTCTATGATTCATTAATATTACTCGACGATGCTTTAGTAATATATCGATTTCCTGCGCTAGTTTGTCAAATGGATCGGATCCTCATCTAAGCAGAATTTGTATCACCTTATTACCACGACTTGTATTTTAGAACACAATGGTTCATATAATTTATTTTTAAATATTATTTCGAGCCTATAAGGCTCGAGTTATGAATGTACATATAATTAAATATTAAGGTAATGGAGATATTATTTTGCGCTATATATATAGAGTCCAATCCGCCTATTGTTTTTTTCCCCGAATAGATAACTATATATATATATACACTATATACACGGTTATGTTTTAACAGTGCTGTGATTGTATTAGATATAACGCATCAAGTTATGCGTTATTTATTGAGATGAATCAAATAGTAATACACTATATGACCTTACCGAATACCAAAATATATTACATGACAATTAAAAAGAACACATAGTGAGTTCAAAACACGGTCCCGAAAATGGAATATTTTACCTAGGGATAACCTATTCTAGCTCGAACGGTTTATATAATATATATATATAGTATATATATATTCTATAGTTGAGAGTCACGTGGCCCCATTCCTAAATTATAAGGCTAATCATATATACCTAAGTATAGACGTACCTACTTAAATAATAATTAGTGATGTGATTAGAAAGACATCATATATAACTTTACAAATTTTATTAATATCCCCTTCATTTATATGTGAGTTAACATCATATGTAGACAGATAGTTAAGTATTAAATCATATAAATATTTGTGAGCACCTATTATATATCACAGGTTAAAACCGCAATATAACACTCGAACTAATATGTGCACCTGTTATTATTTTCTAAGCTTTCTAGCAGCTAGTCAATATAATTGGGTAAACATTAATAATGATTATTGATTATTATAACGTCAATCATTTATCTACGAGACTATATCGAGTGTCGCGTAGTATACCTACATTTAACTTTTTATGTTTCTATAATGGTTATGCTATTGAGAATATCGTGTAATAGGTGTACTTATTGTACAACGGTGATTCCAAAGAATGCTTGATTATCCCTTGTAATGGTGAGATATTCTCTCCAATCTCTTCCTTCCTATTTTCACTCACAGTGTCACATTTTGTCATAAAGGCAATGAAAAGTATCATTTCTCTACAATGATCATTAGTGCATATACAACACCCATAGTGTTTTAGTGAGGCCCTCATAACTGAATAGTGATTGTATACTATTATAGAGACAGTCTATACTGTCCATCTGTACCGAGCATATTACTAGAGACAAATTAGAGGAATCCGCACCGTCATGTTTTATATAACAAACACTCTCTAAGTAGAATCTCAAACCGTATTCTTAGTTGCGAGTTTATAAGTGATCACTTGTATGTAAATGAACTTTTAATGATTAACAGGCTGATGACATATCCAATGTGGAATTGATATTACTGTTATTATTTGAAGACGAGCTCACAGCGTCGTGTCTCTAATACTGTGACTACATTAGCAAATGTTCAATGTCACTATCGTCAATGGGAGAGAGATGCGCCCAACAGAGAGATTATTTGATGTCTCAATCCTCATGTATAATTTACTGGAAAGAGTTATGAGAGTGAGGTGAAAGAATTCTTACGATTGTCTATGCGATTAAGTCTAGATTATTTAACGCATGAAGTGCTCATTAGCAGTAAATGTGGTTAACCGAGTTGCGTGACGATCTCACCTACTATACGGGATTACTGGTAGTCGACGTGACAGCGTTCATTAATAATATTTCTGGTCACCACCTTATTTTTCGTTTGTGCTAAGTAACATGAATATGTGCGATATCATTAATTAGTATTATTCGTTACATTGAACGGAGAAATTAATTGGGATACCGCTAGTATTGGTTATCTTAATGCGATTAGTACATAATCGACACTGCTGAAATCGATTCCGTGGGTGGTTTACGAAAGGAATCGACTTTCACTGCCTAACAAAGAGTTAGTATTAAGATATTACCCTAGTTGCGCCCCCGGCGGTTCTTCTTTTTCTATTATTCAGGACAGTGTCATTACATTTATTATGTGTATTTCTTAGAGTGACGCTAGTGTTAATCAGCGCGGTTGAGCCTCTCGGTAAGTGTCAAATAGTAGAATTGCTCGATAGGTATGCAAGATGATGCGATTGCGTTCAGCGCTATTGCTTCAAGTACGCGTAGACGTTTTTCTAGAGCCTGAGTTATGAATGTCGATTGAGTTGGTATATTTAGCGAGACAGCTAGCAAAAAACATTTATAAACGTTATTTTTATTTCCGTTAGAATGGCTGTACTTAAAATATATACGATCCAAAAACCTGTTGAATATCATGACGGGTGTCAAAACGAGATGGTTAATAAATGAAATAGGTCCTCAAAAATAGAATTCCTGTAGTTTATACTTATATTCCCAGAATACGCAGAGTATCCTCACGGCACTATATATATATACCTAAGCTAACAAAGTTAATATTTATATTATTAGTATTACAATAACTAGACTACAAAATGTCTAATTAACCTTATGACAAATAGAGGTGTTAAGTAAGAACATCGAGTATATCATCTTCAATACTTGTGAGCATTCTTTACGTTTTAAAGTGTGGCAAACATTTGTTGCATCCAATGTTTCCAAGTCACGTTATATACTGTATCCTAAGGGAGTGAGGGTACCTGTCACCCCAAATAACTTATATAAATATGGTACTTAGAAAATCATGAAATTTGGGTAGAGTGTTAATATAATAAAAGAATTAAATGAAAATAAAATTTACACAACATTTAAGATTATATAAATTATAATTGGTCGAATCCACTAAGTGTACAAAGAACTTGCTTTTAAGTTATGGTTATTATGTTATAGCGGTGCCTAGATATAGTATATTACTTAGTCTTACCAATCACACAATATTAGGTAACAAAATATGAGTGTCTACATTCTTATAATATTAGTATTTTACATATAGGTGTATGAAATATATCACATATTAATTATAGAGGTATGAGTTTTTCATAGTTGAGTCCCAATATACTGGTTCTCTAAGCTCCTATACACGACAGTCTCTAATATCAATTAACTAGAATACAATTGGTTTTAAATTAGTCACTCCCCATCAAAGCACCTAAATACAGAACTTACAAACTGAATTGCCCATATTTACGAAAAAATTAAAGAAACAGAGAAATGTATTCGCTAGTGGGTATGCTTCCGATAGAAACAGTAAGTGTCGGTAATCTTTCGAAAACTTTGTGATCTACTTAAGCCACTGCTTCTAGGCAGAGTGATGCTAGCTTTATCTCTCAGGAAACCGATTTCCCTCCGATTTCATCATGAGAGTAAAAACTGCGTGGAGATACATTAGTTGTATCTATGAATACCTATTACAATTGATTTTGAGGTATGATAAGATCGATTGGTGTGTCCATTATAAAGTATTATTATATTAACCGACTTTAATTTTTGTTCATATAAGTTAATGTACCTAGTATATATATATAATATATATATATTATATATATACCTAACTTCTCTTTAATTTTGCAATAATTTCAACTTTGTTATTTTTCGAGCTTGAGGGTTGAACTTGGTGTCTACCTTATTCTAATTATTGTAGATGTGAGAGGTGGAGTTATATATATGCTCAGTGTATTGAATATTTCATGGCATTAATCATAGTGAGATAAGTGGTAATCGATGAGAGTTTCCTTGGGGTACTTTAGCACCGAGTGATGTAGCGTGAGTGTACTCATTATAATTATATATTTATTATATTTTGAGTGATGATTTTTTATAATAGGCTTATTTACTATTAAGTATTAAGAGATTTCTCTTCAAACTGGCATACACTATGAGTTCGATTATTAGAATATAAGTTGAGCGTAAGGCTCCTATGGGTCCAAGGTTTCCATGAGAGCCGTACCGAGAGCGTGCAATGATGGAGAAGGGGAGTACTGAGCCCCATCAATAAAACTCAAGGAAATAGTACTAGATGGTATTTGATAAATTTATGGTTGAGAGAGTTAGTAATATATGTAAGAGAATAAGAATGAAATATATATTTATAGATTAATTAGATTTATTGTGTCGGTAAACACCATGAGCACATAGCCGGAGCCCGGAAGAGGAGTTTGTGTTTGCGGAGTCACCAGACTGGTAACATTCTGAGCTCCAGCTGCAAATATTTAGTCAATTGATGTGGTGTTTATATGATTAGTTTACGAAATGATTGAAATATTATAGGAGGTTTACCTGAAATTTATTTGGGTGGGAGTGAGGTTCTATAATTATTTATCTCTAGATAATATTAGTTTTATAGCGTGAGTGCGACAAGAAGGGAGGAGTTCAGACTGTAAAACACGTTAAGTGAGAAGGGTAAGAGAGAAGTGAGAAAATCTTGAGGAAAAAATATTGATGAAGAATGAGTGAATAAGAAAGAAGAAAGAAGAAAGAAGAAGAAAAGAAAAGAAGAAGACGAAAGTAAGTAAGTATGAGAATAGAGGAACACGCGTTTTAAAGAGAGAAATAAAGATAGAATGAGAGAGAGAGTGAAAAGAGAGGTAGACATAAATGATTTATGAGAAGAGCACTAGAAGTATAAAAGAGAAGATAGAGAGCGATCTTATACTAAAAGGGATGTAACAGGAATTTAGTGAGCCGAGAGATCGAGAAGCACGCGTGTGAGGGAGTTTGATTCGAGATGGCGGAGCTCAGGGACCAGGGGAGCAATATTAATCTGTGCTCTGTAGTCTTGACAGGAGTATGAATCAAGCTGCGAGAGAAGGATCATTGATAGAATGATTATTTCAAGGAGAGACAAGTAAGAGATATGTCCGAAATATATAGGAGAGTAGTGTTCGCACACGCGACAAGTGGAAGAAAAAGAGAACAACATAAAAGGGTTAGAGCGGAGAACACTCGCGCGTATTAGAGAAAGAGGAAATCACCTCTTACAGAAGAATGGAAGAGAAAAATGAAATAAGCGTAAAGGAAAGATTCACGAGCTAGAGTTGCACTGGAGGAAGAAAAGATAAAAGCTAAGAGAATATTTCTGTAAAGGGTCTAGACAAAAAATACTACTACGAAAATGGAAAAATGGATTCATCTTGACAGTATTCGGAAAGCGATAGCTGCAACGCGTCGAGGCACACGAAAAGAAAGGTGCAAAAAGACGTGTAGAGAGCTGGTGCAGGGCCGGTGCGACAAAATGCGCAAGAGAGTCCGAAAGAAAGACTCCTGCACCAAATGAGAGATGAGTATGATTAGCTGAACACTAGTAGCTTAGTCACGCAAAATAGGTAGCAGAAATGCTACATTAATATGAATGCCACGTTGTTTATATACAAAGTTTTCAGCGCTGTCTATGTGTAAGAATATATATGTCACCTAACATCATTAAGTATTGCAAGTAGATAACTACCAAAAATTCGACACATATGCCATATATTCGTATCCAAAAGGTGTGATATGCACCAATCAGAGAGAAATAACCTGGGTTGTGATTACGTTCCATAAATGGGGTATATAACAGGTATATGACACACGTCGCTCCCATAAAGAAAATTTAATATTGTGAACTGTTTATTCCATAGAGGAGGGTCGTTTCACACTATGTAAGAACGGAAAGGCGGTTAAACACTATTAAATAATAGTTACTAGCTTGGTAAGACTTTGCGAAAACCAAAATGACACGAATTGCACCACCTAGAATGTAGCCCACTATAGAATTATGACTGGTATAAACGTTGAACTAGAGACAGAAACCTTAGTTATTTGTGTTCGATAAATCACTAAATAGTATTGCGAGACAACCCTCCTAATATGATGATTTAGTACAAAGGGTTAGTATATATTATAAAGATATAAAAGCGAGTAAAAGCACATGAGAGAAAAACTGTAAGTGGTAGCGTTGACAGCGGCTAATGCTACATTAATGATCCGAGAGACAGAAGAACAATATCTAGTGATCTCAACTATTTTGCTATTCTCCATACAAACACTGAGAATAATATTCTATTATGTTCAATAAACTAGCGCACGCGAGCTCTGTTATAAGACATTACGCGATACCTATGTTCTGAGTATCAAAGGCAGAAAGAGACGAGATGAGAGTCAGTTAGATATATTATAGTAAGAAAGTATGTCCGAGAATTACTTTATGAGTGTGTGTGGTGTGCTACATGGTTATTTGATATGTGTGCATGGGTAATGTGTGTATGGTGTTTAATGATGGTTAAACGTTCTATCGTAGTTTAGAGTCACATCTAAAACCAGACATGGTCATTATGTCAAAGAACACACATTTAGTTTATTTCAAACGAGAGCAGCAACAGTATAGCTAATTTATAGTATAATAGCAAGAGCAAAGTTAGTCATATGAAACACTATTATACACATAAACAACACAGCGCGATTAAGCACAGCGTGCGAGAGACTATGAAGACGAAGTCTAGATTACGGAGCAAAGAGATTATTGAAGGTAATCAGATATAGGTTAAAGCGGAGGAACAATCACGAGTATCTGTATGTAGTATAGTAGAGAGCTGTAGGAGACAGATAAAGAGTATTCTCCTAGTCAGAGTCGAGAGAAGGATAAGAAGGTCATACTATGAGTTTAACTTGCAAGTAAGTATGAACACATCTATCAAATGATTTTTGAAAAACATTGTCTTTATTTTGAGAAACAAAGTAAGCACTCTTTGGTAATTATAAATAGATAATCATATTTTTATATACACACATCAAGTAGTAAAAAGAATGGTACGAACAATGCTATTCCCCATGAGACAAGTGAGCATGATTTATGATATCGTAATGAGAGAATTCCCCTGCAGAATACTCAGAGTAGAAGCAGTAAGAGACCGTATGTACCATTCACCGAACAGCACCCATTTGTATGGTGAGGCGAGGTGCCTGACGACATACTCACACCAAACATCCTGCATTAACCTCACACGCGTGAACCAGCGCATTTGAGTGCAAACTACACTCACAGAAATGTTTTAGCAGGCATGTAATTCGGTGTGGCGTCTAACGCTTGAAAAAGCACGTTACCACACAGAGTCTGTTTAACATACAGGTACACACCACGACATTATGAGGTTGTCTTGATGTACGGTAGCGGTAATATTAGTTACTGCTCAGACACAGAGGTGGAGAATAATTTGAGTGATACTCCTACCATGTGGGTATGACACCGCAAACGGCTGCTGAGTCGTATAATGATCTTTGTGAATAGGACATTGATGGGGCATTACCGCCACCATGCCAAATTCACCGATGGGAAGAGACTATGTGTCACTTGTGTCTTCTATTCTGATGTTCTAAAAATGGATCGGGATCAAACAACTCAGAAGTGTCATAGTTTTTATTACATTACCCCACCCTTCATCTGTGTCGACGCAATGAGCTAAGACAGATCTTTCATTCATGAAGAGATATAGAACCGGCAGAGTGCCGTAGAATCAAGATCATACTAAGCGAAGCACCATTGTAAGAACTGAAGAAGAGAGTGAAGAATTAAGATTATTGAGGAGAACGAAACCGTGCGAATTACACGAAAGTGAAGAGAGCGCAGGGTGCACGAGAAGGAAGTGAAAACTCAATACCGCGGAGTCACATATGTGCGTGCACACAGAGTCCCAAGAGTCTGCTAATTGTAAGCACTATATTGAGTGCAAGAATGTGTAA
This sequence comes from Trachelipus rathkii, assembly GCA_015478945.1. NCBI lineage: Eukaryota > Metazoa > Arthropoda > Malacostraca > Isopoda > Trachelipodidae > Trachelipus > Trachelipus rathkii. The sequence continues at coordinate 16,711 of JABUQX010034391.1, forward strand.
TAACAGTTTACATATTTCTTAATGAGACCTAACTTGATTGTAATAGTCTAGAAGTGACTATAATGAGAAATCTAATGTCCCATGAGGATTGAGTCAGTACTGTAATATATATATATTTGTAAATATGATGAAGATTTTAATTACAATGAAAGAACAGTCGTCAGTAACAAGAAGACAGTTCTAGGGCCCATTTGACATTTATGGAAATATCTCAAATACCAGGTGGGTTCGTTCACTGCCTATCAATTAACTTTATTAAATAAGGTGGTTTTATTTGAACATAATGTACGCGACAGTGAGAGTGGTTCTAAAAGTATATGATGCGCCACGTGATGATACACTCTACAGAGAATTTTGGAGATCGGTCAGAAAGAATAAGAACGAAAGAGAATGATGTACTGAATGAAATGTGCGTCCTTAGTATGAGAGAGGATAGTAGAAATATGAATATTGAAATGATGATACACTAGATGAAAATATTACGCCAGGTAGAGGCTAGAATGGGCCCACGATGCAATGTTCCTCCTGTTTTTTTGTATGGTATGTAGTGCTTACTGGTAACATGAGCTGACTTATGTCCATGTACGATCAATACACTGTCAGTACTTTATTATTAAGTCCTATGTAGCTACTAAGTAGTAGTACTTTTTTCCTCACAGTGATTGAGGAATAGAGTCGAACACGCTTATTGTTAATCCGATCCCGAAAAAAAAGTAGCACCAGTTTAATCTATTCCATTGCATAAACTAGTTCAGTGTCCTAAGTATGCATCTCACTTGTATATTACTAACTAAATGCCTTGAACTCTTCTATAGACACTCATGTTTCCACGTGATCATCTAGGGAGTCTATATGTTCACTTCTTCAATTATCAGTAGTAATGTGCTTTCAGACAGTAGAAGCCTTTATGCTCAGAATGAGGAATTCTTCCTATAGCTGTGTGTGCAATATATTTCTATCTAATCTTTTATTATATTTCTTCTGACACCATAGGGTGACTTAACGCAGGAGTCTTGCGTGGTGGCACTTGACAGATCATATCCAAAGCTTTGACCGGGTAAGGGACGCGTCGCTACTCTCGAACCTACCTCTCTTCTTTGGTGTTATTACACCTCCTTATCTCTTCTGTGCCTAATCACCACTGTCTTAGTTTCTCTATGCACTGGAGACGCCATCACCATATTCAGTCACTCGTTGATGATGTCTCTTCTTTCCATCTAAAACTCTGTTAATTGTGGTGTTTCCTCAGAGGGTTCTTTTTATCTCCAACTTTATTGCCTACTTTTCATCAAACGAGATCTCCTCAAGTCGTACTCATACTATACTCTGTTCTACAATCTTTAAGTTCTCGATGAATCACTACTACAGTTGATCGTTTCTACTTTATCAATATCATATTGCTCCCCTCTATCTTTACATACATAGCTGGACTTTTCTTGATATACTTCTGCTTCTGATTCCTATCTTCTTGCCGGATCTGATGAGATTTCCCGGGTCACCGCAACCTTGCAAAGTTCAAACTCTTAAAATCAAATCTATTATATTTCTATTCTCTCAACAAACACCTCTCTATACTTTTTCGCTCTATTACACTTCGACGGCTCTAACGTCTCACCTGTGAATAACATACATTATAATCTCTAGCCTTGCCAAAACATATAAAAACAGAATTGAGTCTTCGAGAAACCTCATAATTAACAACTGCGGTATGCTAAAGGTGGCCTCACAGAGCTGGAAAGTTCTCTTAGGTTGTGGGAATAGTTAAACTCCAGGTTATACCACTTTTTATGTCGGCCTTAGTGTCACGCCTTGGTATGGGAGTAGCTGTTCTCACATCTGGGGGGGGGTCTCAAAGGCACACCTTCTATTGGGTACGGTTGAGATCTAAAGCTAAGATGACTAATAAAACTGTCTCCGTCCTTCAAACTCCTTGGACGACTACTCTTCTGGCACGAACAGGTTGACGTTTGAGCGCACTATCATTATAGCTTCTCTCATTTGAGGGAATAACTAACTACAGATGGCACAGTGACATACTGGGAACTTTGAACCTCTAATATCACATTCTCTATCCACTCACTTTGTCGTGACTCACGAGGTATCCTATCTAAGAGTCTCATTGCTCTTCATGCTCAATGAAATGTGGCGTGAGTATTTGTATTTATGTTCGTATTATGGTGTCCTCTTTCTTATCCAGCTACGTCTGTTGCTTGATGGAGTACTTCTCTTGCCTCCTATCTGTTATTTCAACTGTAATTTTATATCATCCCCTCTTAAGCCCACGTCTTGCGCTCAACCTGAAGTTTGCGTTAAGCTGGGATTGGGTGGTTTTCTTTGTTTTATATCTTTATCTGAGCCCCCTCCTTGACAAGGGCCCTACCGTGAGTGGTGTTGATAACTGTAAAAAAAATAAAATTAGTAGTACACTCTAGAAGGAGAAGTATCGTAATAAAAGTTTGAGAAGGTTCGCACCATAGAACGAGGTATTTGGAGTGAGCATCTAAGGCATTAATAAAAGACCATGGTAAAAATCACACAGCATTTTTTCTGGCAAACCTATACCTAAAACGAACTAAACTCTGAGCTACTTGTGTGATATTGTGTCAGAGACGTGTTCGTAAAGGGAGAGTCGCTAAAGTTCCTACACTCTGGCCAATGCCGACAATGAAGAAACGTTCAAGAGTGTATAGATTTAATAGGACAATCACAAATATTACACCACCATCATTAGAAAGGCCATCAAATAATGATCCCTTATATCATTTATTGACGATTGCCGAGCAACAAGATACCTAAAGGCAAGTCCCATTAAAAAGCATATCAGCACAGAAGGTGACGGATAGTTTGGTGTCGATATTTATGAGATTAGGTGTTCCGAAGGAAATCTTAAGTGATAATGGGCTACAGTTTACATATACTTAGATGAGGGATGTAACCAAGATGCTAAACGTTAGACAAAGGTTTTCAAGCGTCTATCATCCGATGAGCCAGGAACTCACAGAAAAAATTTAATGGTTGAAGACTATGCTGAAAAGAATGTGCAGTGAGCAGGTAAGAAGGTGGCATAAATTCATTGAGCCTCTACTCTTTGCATATAGGGAAGCCCCACAGGACTTTACAGGATTCTCGCCCTTCGAATTGTTGTATAGAAGAACTGTGCGGGGTCCGATGCAGATATGACATGAGATCTTGGCGGGAGATATTGATCCAGAGGAGGCAAGGTCGACGTACAAGTATGTCTTCGACTTGCAGGAGAGGCTTAATGAAACATTGAAACTGGCGAGAGAAAATTTAGCAAAAGCACAGATTGCACAAAAACGATATTATGATAGAGGTGCCAAAAACAGAAAACTGAAGGTGGGAGATATGGCGTTAGTACTAATACCGACCTCTAATAATAAGATGTTAATGAGATGGGTAGGCCGTATAAAGTCATCGAATTATACGGTAAAGGTAATTACCGAATACAGGTAGGAGAAGTTATCAAAACTTACCATATCAACCTATTAAAGAAATATAATATAAGAGAAGAAAGTAATGAAGAAGAGGAAGAAGAAAAACATCGAAATGAAGTTGATGCCTCGGCAGTGATTTTAGACGTTGAAAATGAAGAAAACATCAACCTGTCGTATATCCATCCATCTCCAGTACAGAAGGAGGGATTGAAGGATACTAAAATAAGTGAAGAAATAACAGATCCCATGAGGAGGAGTTTGATGGAAATTTTGAAGGAATTTGAAAGTATCTTCACAGATGTGCCTGGCACTGCCAAAAACGACTATCATAACATCGATTTCATTGACAATACACCAATTAGACTCAAGCCATACAAACTACCTTATACCACCCGCACCGAAATAAAGAAAGAGGTCGAAAAGATGATAAAAATGGGAGTTATAGTAAAGTCCACCTCACCCTATTCAGCACTAGTGGTCGTTGTTCAAAAGAAAGATGGGAGTAAGAGAGTCTGCTCAGACTACAGAGCTTTGAACCGGGTGACAGTCTTCGATCCTGAGCCCATGACCACATCACAGACATTGTTTACGAAATTTGCCAGAGACCGATATTACAGCAAGCTGGACCTTTCAAAGAGGTACTGACAAATACCTATCAAGCCCGAAGACACCCACAAGACAGGATTCTCGACCGCAGATGGTCATTTCCACTATGTGATGTTACCATTCGGGGTGGTTAATGCGGGAGCCACACTGGTGAGAGCTATGCGCAGGATCCTGGATGGGTTTAATGATGTCGATTTTTATATCGATGACATTATAATCCACTCCCAGACCTGGCCTGAACATTTGACCACCATCAGAAAAGTACTCCGAAGATTGAAAGATGAAGGATATACAATACGCCCGACGAAGTGTGAGTTTGCGTCTCCATGTTTGAGTTCTTAGGTACATCCACATCGATAACGGAAACAAAGAACTTCACTATAGAAGAATACGTAGCAAAGATCATAGAAACACGAGCCACCATAAATAAAAAGCAAGTGCGTTCGTTTCTTAGGGCTCCACGTGATAATATCCGGACTCGTAAGGATTTGCGGAGGGTCGCCGCGCCCTCTTACGACCTACTGAAGAAAGTGTGAACCCACAAAGATAAGTCCGGTGCGAAGGAGATAAACAATCAATGAGGCGTTCATGAGAATTTGAAGACAGCTTTTAAATGCTCAAAACCTTATATAAGCAATGCCAAGGCTGGACGAAATTATTGCACGCTTCAAGTGGATTGGACGTCGGGATTTATTCAACTTGTGATTATTTTTCCTCCTCGCAGGAAGATAATGGCATATCTTTATACCACAGTGGCAATGACGGCAGTAATAAACTCTCAGGGGCCCAGAAAAGGTATTTTCAACTTTGGAAAAGGAGGCATTAGCGATTGTTTCAGCGAACGAGAAAATTTTGAACCATCCACAGATAATTATAGGAGAGAGTTTTGTAATTAGCAGATCAGACCGCTCACCGTGGGCTCCACTCGAATACAATTGTAAATAAGGAAATATGAATATGAAACTACCACATAATGAGGTGGTACATTATTCCTTCAAAGATAACAAGATTTATATTAAATCAGTATTAGCTAGCAGAGATACATGTGATTGCCGATTATCTGAGTCGGGTCATCTACTGATGGAACTTTGGATAAACAAGAAGGATTCCACATCAGAAGCCAGGAGGTCGGTCAAGCCTGCAACCATAAGATTTCTATCAGGCATGTAAGAGCAAAATTCAACCTTAATGTTGCTCGACAGAGCGGGCTAACATGTATACGTCACAGGACATGCTCAAGTAGAGATTTTGTTTGAAGCTCAAAGTCATTTCCCTTAATATGTTTTATAATCCTCCTTATATTTAGCGTGTCTCCCGTAGTTGTTAAGCCCTGAATATTATTATAGTATATAGTATAGTATAATATAATATATATTATATACTATACTATATATATATAGTATATAATATATTATATATATAATATATTATATATATATATATCGATATATATAATATATAATTATATATATAGTATATCATATATAGTATATTTATCGTATATTATTTATATATAATAATATATATATACGTATAAATATTATATATATATATATAATATAGTATATAATAAATATTATGTTTATATTTGTATATATTTATTAAAGGAAGAAACAGAGTCTAATAATTTGTTATCGAGGCTCACTTTTATAAATGGTTATTATGTCTTGTTATCCGATAAATTTAATTATTATTAATTATGTAATTATTATTATTATTTTATTATTAATCGTTGAAAATTATTACTATTGAAATAACCACAATCTTTTATTGTTATCGAAATTAGTTTATTATTTATTATTATTGATTATTATTATTATTATTATTGATTATGATTTATTTATTGATTATTATTATAATTAATTATTATTGATTATTATTGATATTATTTTTATTATTATTATATTATTATTAATTTATGTAATTTTATTATTATTAATTATTATTATTATTTATTATTTTATATGCATTTATGACGCTGTAAGGACTGCAAATAGTAATATAAGATATATTATATATATACTATAGTATATATATATTTATGTATTCATATAATATTATAATATATATATATATATAATATAGTATATATATAATAATAGTATATATATAGTATATTATATATATAATATATATAAATATTTATAATATATATATATATAAATTATATATATATATATATATAGTATATTATTTATATATATATAATATATAATATATTAATATAATATATATTATATAGTAGTATATAATATATTGATGGCCTTTGTTTATTTGATGTATTACTACGAAAGGCCATCAAATTAAGAAATTACGAAAATGAGCAAATACATTAAAACAATAAAAAACCATAAAATTTTTAAGAGCAAAAATTGTATGATCGAATCCGTCCATAAAGAACACAATAAACTTCAACGGGGACCTGAGCAATTACTAAGTTGATGAAAGACAATCAACGGAAAGTTTAAAGGCATCAGCGTCGTTGCGAAAGTCATGTCGACACAAAATAAGAAAAAGGGACACCATTAAATGATAAACATACAACCACCGTTAGCAGAAAGTAATAACGAACGAAAATAAAATATTGAAGTTTTTTCTTTCTCTGACAATCCCCGAACGAGGTGGAATGACATTCCACGAAAGCTTGGAAAAAGTTAGAGTAAGGAACAAACTAACAAAAATTTAGTAAATAAATAGTAATCATTATAATTTGATCAATAAAGTCATGTTTTTTAAAATCTGTGGTTCTTTTAGAACAAGAAGTGAATGAACTAGGGATAGATTAAAGTACAGTAACAAGGTGCGAAATTTAGTTAGGCATTAAAGAAATAGTAGTATATAGATATATATAGTATATATATAGTATATATATATATGATATAATAATATAGTATATATATATATTAATATAAGTAATATAGTATATATATATATAATTGATAACTATCAATCATATGTATATATATATATATATAAATTATATTTACATCTTATATATATTATATATAGATATATATATATATATATTATAATCATATATATTATAGTATATATATATAAGTATAGTATATATATAAGATTTATACAGCATATATGGATTTATCATATATAGTAATGATAATATTATATATAGTATATTATATATATTATCTATATATATATATATTAATATTATATATATATATTATATATATTATAACTATATATATATATATATATATAATAATTATATATGATATTAATATTATATAATATAATATATACAATAATTATATATATTATGTATATATATATATATATATATAATATATATATATATATATATATATATATATAAAGTATATTATACTATATAATAATAATACTATAATATATAATATATGATATAATATATTTTATATATTGATATATTTATATATTATAATATTATTATATATACTATAATATATATTAATATATATTATATACTAATATTATACTATTAATATATTAGTATATTATATTATAATAAATAGAAGATCCTAAATATATAATATATATATAAATATATACAGTAATATATATTATAATATAATATATAATATATTAATATTATATATATATAATTATATATATATATATATATATTAAATATATATAATATATATAAAATATATACTATATATATAATATATATAAAATAATATACTAATTAAAATATATCAACTAAGTATATATTTATATAAAAAATATTGTTACATATATATTATATATATATATATATATATATATATATATATAATATAGTTAGTATATATATAATATATATATAATTATATATATATATAGCATTATATGTAAAGGTCGGATAGAGAAAGCCAAAATTTCTTATTCCTCTAAGAGACTTCACAATCACATGGTTGCTAATATGGCCTTCAAAAAGCGTGGGAATTCTGTTCAGATTGCGTGAATTTTTTTCCTTCTCGTCCAGAATCCTCCGTTATTATATAAAGGTCTTATTCGCCCTGCATGGAATACTGTTTCCACATTTGGGGTGAATCCGGTTCAACCCTCCTTTTGGATAGAGTTGAAGCTAAGGCCAAGAGGGAGCTTATAAACTGTCCCATACTTCTGACGACTCTCCTGACCCTCTTTCTCTGTCGTCGTGAACGTAGGTGCCCTATAACATCTCTTCTATGGTAATACATTAGTGCAGGTGCTCGCGTAGATTGACCTCTCACATCCCTGCCACTCCCTGCGTCGCCCTTCGTAACACAAGAGGTGGCCCTTGTTCTCTCATGAAAACTGTGTGAATTATTGAGACTTCAAGTGTATCACTCGTTATGGTTACTCTCTCCTTTTTTTCCAGCCACATCTGTTTTGTGGAACTCCTTGCCTTCTTTTTATTATTCCCCCAATATTATAATCTTCTCTATTTTAAGTCCCGGCAGATACGTGACACCTAATACCCACGCTGAGAATTTGACGTTAAGACAAGGGTAAGGGTGGTTTAACTTTCCTTTATTAAATTTATTTTATATACATGTAATTGTTTTTAATATTTATTTTATTTATTTATTTTGCTTTGCCCCTCCTTTGGAAAAGGGCATTGCCTCACGTGAGTTGGCTCATCATGTAAAAAAAAAAAATATGATTATATTTTTGTATATATTATATCTATATATAATATATAATATATATATATATATTATATAATAATATATTATTATATAATATTTTAATAATATATATTATATATAATAATATAAATATACTCATATATTCAGTATATATATATATATGTATATAGTATAAATCGTATATATATAATTATATAGTACCATATATAAGCTTTACTATCAATTATATATATTAATATATTTAATATATTATCTATTAATATAATTATATATCTAATTATATATATTATTTTTATATATAGATTGTATATACTATAATATAATACTATTTAATATATTATAATATTATATATATATATATAACATGAGCCGGCTATAGTCTAATGATGCCACCGATGAGTAATCGATCACCAGAGGAGCGGAGTGAGGAGTATACAGCTAATATTGATCTACCGTACGACAGTGAGAGAGTGGTAGTAGAGTTATATATATAGTATGAATGGTGGAGGTAAGTATATCGAGTAGAGCATATAACGACCTAGATATATAAAGAGTATAGAGTACTGAGTACTAAGAGGGAGGTCGAGTATTATTAATAATATAATATATATAATATAATAATATATATATTTATATAGGAGGAGGAAATGACACTTAAAAGTTTTCACATACAGTCAACATATATTTTAATGTGGCTTATATGTATCAAAGCAAATATATTTTAAAGCTGAGAATAAATAAAGGAGGGAAGAGAAACACATTCCTTTAACATGGATTGGAATAAATCCGATAATGAAAAGCTGATTAAAAGTTTCAACCCAATGAAAATATGGACATTTTCCTTTTATCAGTTTTTCATTACTTGCCCAAACCAAATGGGTATTAACAAACGCATAAGGGGGGTATGCTCTTCCAATGAATGTAATTGTATAATAATAAGGTCGAAGGTGGGAATATTGATGGAATAAAGAATTAATTGCATTTGAAAAGGCAGAATTTTACACTTGATTACTTTTGATTACATCATGTGGATTATGCGAATCAAAAGGCTTCTTTTTCACTGATACGCCATCTGCCTTTCGACTTATTTTTCGACGAAAGACTCGAAAAAAATGGAGGAATATTTCCGATATATAATTTTAATGATAAAACTATTCACGTATTGTTTATATTACTTGTTTATAAGAAATAAATATATAAAGTACGTTCCTTAATAAATATAACAAGTTTGGACTATCTCGCTTGTTGTTTGTCTTCCCTTTTGTCATCCTTATTATATTGGTGTTTCCGTAGGTCTGAAGATCCTACTTTTCCAATGCTCATATTATTATTGAGCATACTGTTGGTTAATCTTTCGTTTACATTTTATTTAGATCAGTATTTTTTCTTATTAGTGTTTTAGCTATGAGTATTTTTGACTCTCCGGATACTACTATAGCATATGTTCTAGTGTATCTTAATGACCTGACAGGCGGAAAGAGGCAGCGATTGCTGTGAAAGCGAGTACGATATTTTTTGTCATAATCTATCCCCATAGAATTTATAACGTAAACTAAACTTATGCTTGAGTCAAGAAGTTGAATTCGAACTTATTTTATAATGTTTTCCAAATCTAATTAAGTGTATTATTAATCACCAGTAATTTTATCTTTAATTTGATATTATAAATGAGATTTCAATCTATGTGTAGAACATAATTGTCGAGTTTACTATATTAACTATATATGTTTTTATGTAGATATTTTTTTTGTCGACAGAACAGTATGAAGAAAGGGAAATAGATATATGAAGTTATTTCAAAAAGACACATGAACAGACACTCTAAATGTTTACTACTTATTTCTCACAAAGACCTTATTTTAATCATTCGTTAGAGTGCTAATGAATCTGAAATAATTGATTTCACTAAAATCTATTGATGAATAACATGAAATTATTAAACCTATCTGTGCAGCTTGTGGATAGATTTACAGTCTAGTAAACATAGATAGTCTGCATACTTCTAAATACACGTGCTACAAATATTGAAGTTCTTCTTCAGTCGAGAAAATGACAGCATGGAACAACACCTAAATTACAAAACGATGACGAAGAACCGACTCAGCAAAAAGACAGCATAGCTTACATACTTTCCTCACTAACAACTATTATAGCGCGAGCTCAGATATGAGCATATTCTTTAATCTTTTCGCGCTAGTGTTGTGATGGGACACCTGAACAGATCGGGCATGTATATAATTTTGCCATTTAGGGGCTTAAATCTACACGGAAATTTTCCAGAACATTCAAAGATGTATCATAACGATCGGATTAGAATTCTCTCTCTGGTTGGTATACTTATTCTAAGCGAATTCTTGAAGCGTGGACAGACATAATCGCCATATATCTGATATATTCTCCCTTGTAGTATTCCTTAGCACTGTATCTTGTTTGAATTTAGGCAGGAACATTATTCTGTATAGCTTTGTGTACACTCACTGTGACTAATTTGTTTGCTAGTGTACAGCTCGAAGCGCCTTTTATCCTAAGATGCAAGGGATCCGTTTGTTGCTCTGGTTGCTTGTCCGTGACTATGTGGTCGATCTTTTTGGAGAGTTATAAGGAGATGTTTATCACAAGGCATTATTTTCGCTATAACTACAAATAACATTTTACAGTTCATGAAGATTCTGTGAAACCGGACAGGAAAGTTTACTGTAACTTTTGGTCGGAAGTATTTATGCAGCTATTGAATGGTCCGGCAAGAATAAACGATATGCACATATAGTAACTCATCTAATGAAGATTTCTGCCTGAGTTTTAGACCACTGGATGACATATCTTTGTCTTAGGCCGCTCCTGCTGCCTGGCGCCTAGTAACATATTGTTTGCCATCCTTCTGTGAGTTGCCACGAGCGGCGCCTTTTACTACACGCAGGTGTCTGCTGTCTCTTATTTTGGAAAATAGAAGTTCGAGAGGCTAGCAGACGAATGCTGAAGGAGGAATAGCGATATATTGTCTTTACAAAAGAGTTTATATTGCTGTAATAAATAAAAGTTCTCTTAGGCATTTCTCGAATGTAGTTGGGAAGTGTTACCTAATAATCGTCTTATGCGATCTCAGAAGAGCGGAGGTATTGGGAGTAATGGAGAGCCGTTCTTGTGGGTCAACTAACACAATGGTGTAATTAGTTTGGGCCCACGTCCCGCATCCTTGAAAACGTAGTTAATTCTAGGGCCAAATTCTCATAAGAAATAATGTGGGTGCAATATAGAAAAGTGGTGTATGCTAATTATTTATTGAACAGTTACACTCTCATAAAGCATTATCTTACATCAATGTTTATTTATATGTTTGACTGGAGCAATAGGGTGCAGAGTCCATCTTCACTCTGTCTATTTCTGTGATACTCAAAAATATTTAGGATAACGCTATTACGGTCTATGCAACAATATAAAAATTTTCATATTCGTTCCAATCTACTTATAAATGATAAGTCGCGCTCTATTTTCCTACATTCATGGAGATCATGTAGGTATATTACTCCAAGTGCACTGTGATAGATTTCTTATCGGCTCAAGTAGTTATTTCTTATCCTGAACATTATTATTATTATGATTTCACCTGCTCCTTCACTCCAGTACTATCGAAACGTGACGCTTTTCCTCGCTATTGATTGACATGAATTAGAATGATGTACTATGCACGCTTTTATTTTAGGATAATATTATTCAAATTCCTGGTAATCAGGTAGAATATTAGATGGTAAATAACGGTGAATATAGAGTTTTCTCAAGTAATGAATTAAGTAAATAAGTAGATTGTCTTGGAATAACGTATGAATATAATTAGCGTATATAAAAGCACTAATATGTTCCGGAAATTAATTATATCTGGCTTACTTACGCAAACACAATATAGAATTAAGAGATAACCATCTTAAGCTACTTTATCATAATTATCATCTGATATTCAGCTCATTATCTCATTAATTTTAGTGGGGATCTAGCTTTCTGGCCAATGTTGTTAAATACGGCGGTTTCTTTATTATTATCACTGATTTGGTCACTTCAGATCTTTATATAATTTTTGCGTTCAATGGCTCTACGCTCGTATTTGGGTATGGAGGCATTAGAGGTGAGGAGTGCAGATGGTGCTAGAAGGAGTATCTTAGCAATCTGTGTACTGATTCATAGAATATACTGTCAAAAGAGCAATATAGTGTGGGGAGGCGTAGCTCACGTCTAAGCTGAGCTGAAGAGAGTAGTTGACGCATATGGATTGGTAGGATCATAGATAGGTAGGGTGATTGTTTATAAGGCCGGTATGTGGGATAAAAGATATGTCCCTCGGCTCACACGTATAGAGAGGAAAGTTTGTGGCTGTACAGAGTGCGCAACAGTTCTATGTAGCAGCGTGGTGTAAGTTACGTGAGTGTCGCAAGTGTGGCAATTGTTGACCTTGAGCTAGTGGATAACTAGTCGTTCGGAGGTTAATTACTTTTAGCAGATTTGTATTGTGTGAGATTGATTGAGCCACTGTGCGGTGATAGATTTGATGTGTCAAAGAATGTAGGTCATGGCTGAACGGATTTATGAAATGGTCGGAGAGTGATAGGCTGGCCTGCGTGCGAGTTCATTAATATTAACATCGGGTGCGATGTAAACCTCGAATCTCATGTGTGTCCTGAGTTGTGACGGACACATGGGTCCGTAAAGATTGAGGTATATAGAACCTTACTCTGTACATTGTTGGCAGCAATTGCCACTCTTTACACAATCATCGACCATAGCACTGTATCTACTATTGTAATAAAATATGAGAAGTAAGCAAGCGAGGTGTGAGACTTCATAATGGTCTAGTAATAAGAGTACATTATCACGTTCTAAACGTAGCATTCAATACTAATGATAGATTCATGTATATGTGACAGCTCCGTCTAAGAGTTTATTTGTAATAGTGTGGAGAGAAGATGTTTTTGCCAATAATAGAATAGCAGAGAATGTTTGTAATTAGGAGAAGATAAGTTTTAGTGATTGTGTGCTGTTTGTGTGTGTTGTACAACACATCTACGGGAGATACACAGGACACGAATCAAGAACGTGAAACATGTCTATAAACGAAATCAGCTTGAATTTTACAAAATATGATAGTGTGTGAGGTCTATCCGGATGCTGTAAAGGTAGAGATTTGTATTATGGAGGCAGAATGCGGCATTCAACTTGGTAAGTAGGATGTATTATGTCGTTTGCAACGTAGATATGACGAGATGTACGCCGGGCGCATTGGATATAAGTTAGAGTGTACAACAAGTGGATATAGAAGCTCAGTAAACATGGTAATTGTCTGGAGGAGTAATATAATGTGAATTCTCGCAAGCCTTGCATCGCAAAGGCGAGATAAGAAAGTAGTGTAGTCAAATCCACGAAGTTTAGTAATGGACGTGTGTTATTAATTTGTGTATGTTGATGTTATTAGTATGCTTTGTTGGCCCACCTGGGCCACGGGATGCCGACAACCCTAGCACTGACATGAGATGACCCTGCTTACAAGTCCGGACCATAGTCCTTCTTCCACTTAGAGGGTTTATTGTCGTATAGGGTTCGTCCGTCTCGTGGGGGCGCTGTGCCAGATCTTGAGTGATCTTGTGAGATGTTTGTCGACTCTGCCTAATGCTGTAAAAGTTGCTTTGCTCACTATTAGGTATTGAATGAAATTTCAACAGTAATTTATGGGAAGTGGACGCACGTTCGTAGGAGCTGGGATGTCTATATATTCGAATTGCATCTGTGCCCATGTTGTCCTTAACCCTGAGAACGTGACTCTAAGTACTGTACATGATATTTCCGTGATAGTCAGAATCTTAATGGTTACGGCCATGTGATGTAATAATGTATATTGATTATTATAAATCTATTCATGAGTCTTGGGTGTTATATGTATATGTATGATATAATGTTGAAATTGATGATGATATATATTATATATTATATTATATATATTATAATATATATTACTTATTTATATAATAAGATCGTAATATTATTTTTAATATATATTATATTCTATATATATATAATAATAGTTATATTATATATATATATAATTAATATATATATATATAATATATATAGGTATATATATATATATATATATTATTAATATTTATATATATTATATTATTAATATATATATATAATATATATATTATATATATATTTGCATTTTTTTTTCTTGTTCCTTACTATGTTCAATGCATTCTTATATAAAATTATATTTCTAGATTTTTGGATCGTAGATATAAATTAATTCATCATACGGTTTAAGCTCATATATATAAACTAATAATCTACTAGAGATTAAAAGTTTGTAAACGTAATTAAATATTTACGAAAATCTTTTTATATTTGAATTATCAATTTTTAAAATAAATGCGAGAGAAATAAGCGACCATAATACATCAAGTATAATTATAGTTACGGAGGTCATATGAGACCGATGCAGCAGATGGTTCATTTGCAAAGCTTCTTGGTATATATACTATAGTCAAAATTAGAATGTGTAAATTCGCACACTACATTACAACGGTTACTAGGAATGTGTGTAGCAGTTCTATAATTATTGTTATCTAGATACTATTCATTTACCTTCCGCTGGTGAGTAGTATCCTACTGTGTGTTAACCCTTTGATACCCGAAGTTGTAAGCGGGAGGTCTGACCTAAAGTCACTGTTAAGTTCCTAGAACATTAGTCCTAATATTCTGGTGAAGATATGATAAATCTTTCAGCAGGTATTTGCGGGTGATTTCTCTTTTATTGCTCATCGTGGTCTTAAGTGGTAACTACAATTGAATTCATTATTTCTCCAGTTCTGCGGTCAGAGTGAATTCCGGGTCAGAAACCTACAAGCATGTGAGGAGATTAAATTTACCTTATCACATATATATTATAAATCATTAATATTATACTGTTAATATATATAATATATATATACTATAATATATATATATATTATATATATATTATCTTTATTTACATATTATATATATAATATTTATATTATTATATATATTATTATATTTATTATTTATAATTTATATATTACTATTTTTATTTTATTAATTATATATTTATTATTATAATATTTATTATATTATTATTTATTTATATATTATATCAATCTTTGACCGGAATTAAAATTATCTCTATGCAAGAAAACCTTTAACAATCAAGAAATGAAGTTATATAAATAAAGTTACAGAGAAGATAGTCAAACTGAATTAGTCTCATTGAAAATTCTGTGCACCAATTTTCCATTTACTGAAGTTTTTGTATGAGCAATGAATATAATATGTTTATTATAGCAGGAGGGAAACTCTTCCCTAGTTAGGATTAGTAGAGAATTGAAATAATTTTGTTTATTAATTTTATTCCTAGAAGTGATTTAAATGAGTTTAACTACTAGGTATTTTGGATATTTTCCCTACAATTCACGCATCTAATTAAATAGTGGTCCTTAGTTTCATTTCCTTTTGTTAGAATTATTGAAAGTAATTTAATTTTCAGGAATGCTAAGTAACATTTTTTGGATTCATAATTCACTGATAAAAAAAGATTTTTAAGTATTTCTCTCTTCATCTCTCTCTATCTCTAGTTTCCTTCATTCCCATATCTCTTCTTCTCTATTCTCCTCTCATTCTTTCTATCTTGCTTTCTAGCTTTCTAAAAAAAGATTTCCTTACTCATTATTTTACTTTAATCTCCTCTTCCTCTCTCTCTTCTTACGCCAGTGCTATTTAATGACTCTTTTATTGACGAAGAGTAACATCTCTAGTAGCGGTTATTAATATGGTGAGCGCAGTGATGAGATGTAGCTACAAAAGTGTCTAGTGTACGTGCTTGATATTTATTGGTAACAATTTCTTCATAATTATGGCCTACTGAATATAGTTGCGGTCTCCGGCTAACATATAGGGCATACCTATAAATATATTTCACTTCTTACGTAAAAATCCCTGGTTTGAGTCCTCATAAGAAACCTAAATGGCAATAAATATACGTATTATTATATACTTCTTTCGGTGCAGTGGCAACTTCTTTATTTTTTCACTTTGTTTTCCTGTAGGTCGATCTTTCTCCGCCACCAATGTGCACTTAATTTTTCCTTTGCCTTTAATAAAATCTATTTTTTGACTATTATTATGAGGAATTTATTTGATTTTTTCGTTCTGTTATAGTTGTTCATGCCCTATATGATTACGCGTCATTTAATTATTATTTATTAATATCATGTAGTACATTATTATAGTATAATATTTTTTTCGTGTAATTTTCATTTCTTTGCTAAAAATTCCCGATCACTCCACAATGGCATTAGCTAAGGAAGGATATCATTAAAAGATGTCACAACCACTATTATTGTTGCCTAAGGTAAATGAACTATAACAGGTGACCGAATCGTGTGGAGATAAGTTTAATGATTTTCTATACATCTTCTTGGAACTATTAAACATTCAACTCCTTAAATATACCATAAATGATGGGACAGTAAATTTGAAGCAAAAAGATGTCATATCTGCAATATATGCGATTTCACTCCGAGACAAACAGACGTTTAGCTAAACTATTAAAGGAATCAATAAATCTGCAAAACGAATTATTTATTTCCTCTTCTGAAAAACTCTGAAAAATATACTCCAACTTAAAAAATTTAAAAGAGAAGCAAATGTATAAACTTTTTTTTTAATTATTTTATTATTTTTTATCCTTATTTTTTATTGCTTTATTCATATGATATATATTAAGTATTACTTAGTTTATTTAGAGAGAGTAAAATTATTCTTTATTTATTTTACACTATATAAAAAGGTAAATACAATAGGGTATAAATGGAATCATTTTACTAAGGAGTCGGGGTCTCTCGACTATCTATACCGGTGGACTCAGAAATGGAGGGAGGAATCTATACTTCTGGCTCTCGCCGATAACTCAACGTAGGTGATAGTGTTCTTTCTGAGCGTTTACTCTCCTTAGAAGCCTTACTTATGTGGTTTTTGAGTGATTAGATCGGAGAGGAGATGTGAAATCCAGCCGATCAACTAATTGCCCCTCGGGGTATGAGCGGTATAACACCCAGAAGACACACTACATGTATCACCTGATACTACGCTGATTACGGCTCGAGCCGCTCCTCATGGGGGGAGAAAGACATGTTAATTTGTTTTTTAAATTTCGCTACCTCTCCAAGGTCAAGAATGAAGGTGTCAAATAACCACTGTGAAGAGTTGTTAAGCTTTTTCCTGACTGTAAGATTCGTAATGGGACCTTGTGGCTGTTTACTCGTTACTGGTAGGTGGAATGTGAAGTCACGTTTTAAAAGAAGATGGAATATAGTAAATAGGATTGTGGGGATTATGACCTAGTCCCAGGTAGCTGGGCTAATGAAGACCAGATCACCATCGACATTATTCCCACTTTCCAACAAATCTCTACGTGAAACCGAACTTTCCAACTCGATTTAGTCTGGAAGTAGCGCCAATGAATGTGAATATAAATTTGTATATATAACTTATATACTCGGTGGACCTCGTGTGGACCAGGGTGATATTATATATATTGATACATAGAATAAATATAGTAAAATATATTAAATCCCGATCTCTATTTCGCCATTTTTTTGTGATCCTTTATATTTTTACCGTAATATGTCCATTACAATAGAAATTACGAGTTTTTTATAATTATGATTATAATTTTTGGGAACTTTCAAGTTTTGTTTGATAATATTTAAAAATTTATAATTGAATAGTTTGTTTTTTAGTATAGTTATATTATATGAAATAGTTACTATAAGTTATTAATTTAATATTATATTGGTAAGTGATAGTATAATATTTGAATGTTAAATATAAATTTCATTGCAAATTATTTCTTAATTTCCAATAATTGTGTAATACAACTATACTAGTTATAATCGAACATAAGTATTTGTAGTTAATAATTATTTGTATATCTTCGGAGTGGACAGTTAAGATAAGTAAAATAAACTTCTAGATCAAAATTTTCCGAATAATCCAATTTCATAATCAACATATATTTATAATATGTGATCTGACGAATACGACATATTTACTAGCTTGCCAATTGAGTTACCCGGATAGACCTTCTATAATGTAAGGTAACCTCTTTTCTTTCTTTATGAAATTTCATAATTATATTCTATATTATATTAATATATTATGTATTATAATAATAAGATGCAATATAACTCATAATAGTATTAATATATTTAATAATAATATATATATATCAGAATCCTTACTGAGAGAAGCTATCTCTTATAGCTAACACTATTATTCAATGATGCATCAATACTATATTTTTTTAAGAATATATTATGAGAATAATTTTAATATCAGGAGAGTGTTGTTATAGAAGTAATTATTATATAATTATAATTTTTATTTTTTTATATAACATTTATGTAATTAATAATTTTATTATAATTATACTTAATTATATATTATTTATTATTTATATATTAATTGATTATATGGAGCAATTGATTATAATTTATAATAAGAGTTATTCAATTTATTTTTAGTCAAGGTAATAGACTACCATCTCAAAACAAAATTTTTGATTAAATTGATCTTCTCTTTGGATTGAGCTAAAACTTCACAATTCTCATTTATTATATAATTGTTTCAAATTTTGCTAAGTTATTATATTGTTTCATATTATTTCCTATTTGCGTATATTATTAATTAAAATCTTATCTTAGTTGTTTCCTTATAATGTTTTCTTGTTTTCAAAACAGTATTATGTATTTATAGGTATACAGTTTTAAATAGAATTCCATATCTCATGAATAAGCAATAAATGTCTAACTCTACTATATCTTTGAGTATAAGAAACAAATTATTACTACAGGACAGGGGTGAAGCCTCTTCAGGGTTATAATTCATACTTTTATGATACATTCACCTACCTACCTTAAATCGGTACGAAAACTTAAGATACTACACTAGCTACAATATTTATTCATTGCACGGGCTTTAAAACCGTAATGCGTTCAAAGCCTTTTTCCTACAATTGTTTCCAATACACCTTCTTCTTTGCCTATAATTAAATATTAATAAATATATATTACTAGGTGAAAGATTTTTCTCTCTCTACTTTATATATATATTAGTAATTAATTACCGGTATATATGATTCGATTTTATCATTGATAAATTTTAATAAAAGAATAATAAAATTAAGTATAGAAAAATAATGTATAAAAAATAATTTTTAATTTTGAATAATTTTATATACTATAAATGTCATATCTAAATTGCACTTATATACGATTATTGTCCTCATTTATTGAGGCATGATTAAATACTGAGAACCACGTGATTACAATTATTAACTGCTTATATTTTTTTACTATTATTTATTAATTAAAATTTATATATATAAATTTGTATAAATATTTCCTTAATATAATTTAAGCAGGAATATTAATATAAGAGTAATTTTTCATTTACAAATAATTTTTAAAATGAGGGTACTTTCATTACATTTATTATAGTATTTTATATAGTTATATTATTTATATAATATTATAGTATATTTAACAATATTCTTTTTTTTGCCGGCGTTTCATTTACAAAATCATGTTGAGGCAATGGTTGCTCACGACTGTTTTGTCTCTGTACATTATCAATTTCAACGGTGTTGATATTAGATTTTGATAATTTTTTAGGGAAACTAAACGCCGGATTAAACTGCCAGATTAATTAAGATAGGCAATAGTTACACATTAGCAATAAAATTAATTTTATATATTTATATATATATATATATATATATTTAATATAATATATATTATATTAATTATATATTTAATATAAATATTTAATTATTATATTATCATAAATAAAACACAATGGTTGATAATCAATTTTTTATTATGATCAGATCCGAGAGGCAGTAATTTTCTGTACCTACTTATTTTGATTGAAATATTCTAATTTCTTATTAATTAGACGGGAGATTTTTTTCTTCTATATAAAAACATATTAATAATTATCTATGATTGTAATATTTCATTATTTTCTAATTTCTAACGAGTTTTTATTTAATTTTTCTTATATACACTTTTTTATTTTTTTATTTATTCTTCTTATTGTTTATATTTTATATATACGATAATCTTTGGAGTTTTTGAATTTGTACTATATAATTTTTAACCTTATTTTTATATTAAAATTTTTTCTCAAATCTCCGCCTTTTACAATTATTTTCCACAATTTTTTCCCTACAGCGTAACAGCTCACTTTATATTTTACATGGCTGTGAATTTTATTATTAGTTTGTATAAGTATATTATACGTATATATAATCTCATCTTCCTAAATGAGATATCAATCTTTATCCCAAAAAGATTATCAGCAGGGTAGGTCAAATCATAATATTCAGTAAGGGAATCAAGAACTTACCTTGATACCCCATACACATCAGTATACTGACTGCGGACGTTCGTGAGAGAAAGTGTTCCTAAATTATAAGTATACAGCCAGATAGAATAAAAATGATTTTTTGTTATTCCTTATTGTAAGATTCTGATATCTTTTAGCTTACTACTGTAAGATGTAACGTACGAGAGATATTATTAAGAGGATGTAAGCAGTAAATTACTTCTGATATGACATCTCCGTACCTACAATAATCGTTGGAACTATAATAATTTAAGAAAGTGTTGAATAATTATCATGTGGTTTGTTTTGTAAGTAAGTATAATAATTATAGTGTATTATTATGAATCGGAAGAATATAGATGAGTTTTTGGTTAATATGTGAATAAACACTCAAATATACCCTCACATAATAACCAGTAAAAGGTCAGAAGATCAGTAATTCAATTACCATAATACTTTGACGGAACTGTTATATATAAAACAGAAGTACTTCATCTTGTATACAACTCGTAAGGAAGTCCAACTATCAATAATTTTATATCGTGAAATTATTTACTCAAAAATAATGAACTAACAAACTCTAAAATCAGAAATAGCGACTTAGATATTAGACCTAAATATAATAATCAACTTGCTAAATAACACTTATCAAAATTAATATATGTATATCAATGAATTCAAAATCTATTAGCTATATTATTTGACTAACATACTGACTAAGAGAGTAGAAAGGGTAATTTGGATTCAGATGACCGTTAGTATGGGAGATAATCCTATAGATTTGTCCTCAGAAAAAAGGCGTATAATTGATCATTTAACATATTAAATACATTAATAATAATTTACCTGGATAACATTGTTTCATCGGAATGAAATAGTTTCGATATATGACCTCTATCTAGCTTGTGTAATTATATAAAAACAAATCGATTCTATTATACAGCATCCTATTAATAATGTCGGTAAGTACTCCTCCAAAATAGTGAGCGCGGAACCTCTAAAAATTGAAGGGAGAAGCTCGTTTGAGAAATAAGCTTTATAGTATGGAACTATAAGCTTTTCCATCTATAGCAATTAATTTTAAATCATTTAATTTTATCACTGCTCTTTTATAAATATTTATTTTTTAAGTTTAATATTAATTGTTATTTTTATTGACTCTCTGTGGATTTACATATTAAAATTTAAGAGGACAGAATCGATCGTAAGTGCAGTAATTAAAAGATTTAATTATGTAAATTGCTTTCTTCTTGTGTATCAGCTATTAGTTTATCTTTTAGTCTGCCCAGTTTGTAACGATATCTTTTAATAGTACCACTGAGAAGAATCGCCCTGCAGCCGCGTTTGAGATAGCGTAAGATATCTATTAAATATATAACTCCCTTAATTTTAATGCTACTTTAACGTGTTTTAAAATATTCGATACAATATAATATTATCTAAAAGACTAAGTTAAAATCATTATATCCAACTATATAAAATTTGGGCTGCTATATTTCAGCCATTAAAATCAACTTCAACTATTTTTCCTGGACCACCAATTTTACAAACTCTTATTGCACAGTATTTCAAATGGCACGTTCTCATGGATTATTCGTGTTCACGACATTTGGCAACTTCTGATCACATGCTGTCAACTGGATATTTCTTCCGTAGAAATTACTTAATTAATTTGTATATTTTTTTAATTAAAAATGAATATCGTCAATTTTGAACAACATAACAGCACACGACACTATCTCAAGCATCTGTAATGTTTTTTCTGATTAAATTTGATGTAATTTTATCTATTACATATTCTTATGCAACAACAGTTTAGAGAGTTTATTAAAGATATTATTAGTCAAATCAAATTTCATAAATAAATTTATCTGAACCCAAATATTGAAAACATAAAAAATATGTGAAGACTGCTTTGATCACGTCATACTCCATTAATTAGATAAGATAATATGACCTCTTTATTATCTATTTAGTGATATAATGGGTCTATTAGACTACTTTATTACAATATTGATTAATAGTGTTTTTATGGTGTATTTTGAGTTAAATGTTAACAAGTTTGATTAAAGTTAATTATCTAATTCTAAAGTCTGTTAGCACTTTTATACATATTCGAGAAGCATATTATTCATTCGGTTGTTAAAGTTAAATGAGGTTGGACATTCTTAGGGATAATCTTTTCAGATATAGTTAATTTATTTCAAGTATTTTTAAGAAGCCTATTTGGCAAGTGGTTTTAAATATGTCTTTAATTACTTTTTTAACTACATATAATTTATGATTTATATTATCTTTAATTTTAAAGTTCTTTAATTATAGATCGATATGCCTATAATATTAATTCTATTTCTTATTTGTAGTCCTGATTTTGATCTTTTAAAAATATTTTTAGATGGAGGCAACAGAAAAAGAAATCGAACTTCGAACTTGAATCAATAAGTGAGAAAATCGAAATTGTCCAGGTTTTCTTTTGTATATAATTCATTATTAGGGTTATCTTTTAATCTATTTAGGAATGTGTTCTGTGTAATATTTTAATTTATTTTGTTGTTTTTATTCGTTTTTTATTTATTATTAATTTTTGGTTAAGATTACTTTCTTTGCTTATACAATTTTATATATTTTGCAGTATACTGTTTTTGGAATATTTGCATGTATATGTAAATGTAAATACTATTCGTTTATCGTTATTATCTTATTATTTAATGAGTAGTATATAAAGTTAGTTTTTCTAAACTTTAAATTAATACAATAAATAATTGTGATTCTTTATAATTATTGATTTGTTGTATTTATTTATATAATTTATTATTATAATTATATACTAATTATTATTAATATTATTTATTATATTATTTAATATTATTATTATTTAAATTTATATATTTATTAATTATTATATTATTATTAATTATATATATTATTTATATATTTATATTATTATTATATATTTAATTATATTATTATTATTATTATATTATTTATTATAAATTATTAATTTATTATTTAATTTTATAATATATTTAATTTATATATAATTATCATTTATTTAATTTAATTATATATTATTTTAATATTATGTTTATTAATATATATTTTTTTAATTATTATATTTTATATTATCTTTATTTATATATAAATATTATTAAATTAATTATATTATTATTATTAATTATTATTTATTATATATTATTATTATTATTATTATTATTTATTATTATTATTGATTATTATTATTATTATATTATATTATTATTAAATTATATATTATTATTAATATATATTATATTAATCATTATATCATATTATATAATTATTATTATTATATTATTTATTATTAATTTATATATTTACCTACATTTTTTATACTTGTTTTAATGTTTAATGTTTTTGTACCCATATTATTATTATTATTTAATTATTATATATTATTTAATTTTAATTATATATATTATTTTAATATTAATTTTTATATTAATTTATTATATTACATTACTTATTAACCTAATTTCCGTATAATCAGTACTTATCTCAGGATAAAATAGGGTATCCAAAGACCCTTAGTATCCAGTGGGGTACCTAACCACTCTTTCTGATCTTCTCACTTACTATATTACTTCCAAAACTCCATCTTCCCTTAGCTCCTGCATCGATATATAGTATTGCTTTAGGCTGAAAATTGGTACACACATATGTTATGTTTGTCGACATGAACTAATGTACAAGATTGCCGAGTGGAATATTCCTTCCTAACAAAAGAGAAAGTGATAATGTCGGCATGCTGCTGGTCACTCCTAGCGCGCTATCACTCTCGCCCTCCATTTGGTTCAGTGGGTTACAGGTAACCCGGGTTCCATAAGTTCTGTCTACCTTAACTGTCTTATTCACTCTCAATCTTGATATTAGGCATTTTGTGATATTTCTCTAAGGGCGTACGCCCATTATATCTTGAGCGAAATATTTCTTCTACTCTATGTACGCCTTATCCATGGATGTTCACCGGTACTGGCAAATACTGAAATTCTCTCCAAGTGCTAAATTGCCTAGCCTGGACCATTTACAACGCAAGTTTTTATTATTTGATATTCAAATTATTATTTGTGACTATGAAATTGAGTATTAAGTATTTACTACTATACGTACAGTATCTTCTCTAATCTCTATTTTAACTATTCAATGAGATTAAATACATATAGACTGGGTCTCTCGATACTGTATTACTAGTACCGTTCCCTTATAAGCTCGTCACCACGTTCCATCTCTGCCGCTTGTTTCTTCTCTCTAAACCTAATCACACGATACCTTTCTACGCACTCTAAGCCTCAGCGTCTCCGGCGAACATCACTAACTCATACTTTTGTCTCTGCTCCTCCTTTATAAACAATTACGTACTCGGCACAAGTGGCATGAGTGGAGTACCAAACCATTACAACCTTACGACATTAATTCTCCACACCACACACAGCGCACATTACATCAGTCAACACTCTCAGCTCTTTGCTTTTTCCGTCATAGTTTATGATGTTGATGCTCTTATTAGATAGAAAATTGTGAGAGTAATACTTTTCATTTTCGCGCCTTCTCCATGTTGTAACGTCACATAGGATAGGAAATTTTGAATGGGTCGGTAGTGGGTCACACTCAGGCATATGTAATACCTACAATACCTCTTAGACGTCTCCTAATCGCGTTCCTCTCAGCACCTTCTTAGTTTGTAATTCCTAAAATTAGCTACCATCAAATTTCCGCCCCAGAGGCAATGACCCCTCGATCTCATTAAAATGGTGCCGCGTGATGGATTGTTCCTCTTTCCTCTTACTCTTTTTGAAAAATAATAACAAGAGTTGGTGGCTCCATCACACCGAACTCTATCCAACAGTTTCATACGTGTCTCACCGCGCCATCTATCGGAAATACCTTCCCTCAATCTCTAAAGAATCAAATCTCCCACTCCCCAGGTACCAACTTTGTTTTATCATCCTGAAGCATATAACATTACAGACGTCCTCACACTTAGCTTCCTTGAGATGTAATACTCGGGAGAATCATTTCATCGCTTAATAGATGATCAACGTCCCAGTGCCTCGAATTTACGACCGCCCTCTCCCTCCTGCAGTCAGTTTGGAAAGCTAGCGCTATTAATGGCCACTCACCTGAAGTAAGAAACCCCTATGCCGTACAAAAGGAAGCTTAAACTACTTTGAAAGAGTCCTGGGGACACTGGTGAGAGGAATACCCTAGGACATATCACCGCACTCACGCTTTAACGTTGAACAATTGAAAAAGTATAAGTAAGTCACTCCATCAGCCAAATCTTATAGATTCTTTTTCTAATGTTGAGAGGTAGTAACACATCGTAAGCGATATATTGTATACTCAGTCTTTATTATATCGTGTTACATGTGACTAATCGTTCGCACACGCCACGATGTCTTAATTCACAGTAGAATATTACGCTATTTTGACTACGACCAGTATTATGGGAGTGTGGCCTGATCATGGTTTCTGCTTGAGGAGCACTGTTTAATGAACGTTATATGATTTCTTCATTTCCGTGAAGCAATCATACACCTATGTTTAATAACAATGCATAAAAAGAGGGGAGGGTACAAATGAACGATTTTACACGAGTATAGTTTGCCTTTTCATCGGGCAGCTGTAGAAGAACGATTAACTGTTACATTATGCATGCAAATTTCTGTTGATACATTTAAATGCATCAATTCTTACGCATATTTCAACATATTTCGATATGTTATATCAAACTATCTTTTAATTTTTAAATATGTATGGAATACATCATACCCTACACTTACAACCAACCAATTGTGAGGAGGTGAGTTAAAAAGAAATTCAATAGAGAATTAACCTTTTATAAATACTATCCCTCTATACTGGGCGAAGAGGAGCATTTTAAAGTCGTAGAGTTTTCCTCACAACGTCCTCAATAAATCGAATAAAATTCTAAGACTCTCATAAATGTGGTTCTAACAAAGAGGAGTATACTTTATTTAGGATTAGTGTACGGAATTTCCTGGACAAGAATTATATTTAATATAGACTGTGGCGGGGGAACACCTCCCATATCCCAACGTCTCAGTTGAAGACTTAGAGTATTACTAATCTCAGATTCAAAATTTTACATCTTACTATCGAGATATAGTTTGTTGTTTCACCAACCTAATCCTCGCTAGAAGTGCAAGAGATATAGGGGTGGGGGAACACCTCCCCTATCCCCAAGTCTTACAGCTAAATCAAATATTATTAATTATTAGGATATAAAAATATATTTATTTATGGGGAAAATAAAATAAAAATATTATTCATTCTATTTTAATTTATTATTATTTTAATTTTATAGTAGTTCAATTAACATATTTAAAAGGAGTTTAAATTTGGGGTTTAAAAATATTTTCATGGTGTGCCTCTGGGTGCACATTAAATTATTTATTTATTATTTTAAATTAGTTTTAATATAAAATCAATCCTCCTTTTTTTTCTCAACTCCTCCTATCCCTAATCGGCACCTACGAAAAGTATAGGTGAAAATATAACATTGAATAACTTAAATTTTGATTAGTATCGGCTACAGTTGTCCTATTAAGATATACATATTAGTATGGTCTAATAATAGACCACTAAATACAATAAGTGTATGTATTTTTATTCCTAAATTATTTTATTTATTAATTATTATAGTTTATTTTAATAAGTTGGGATTCCCAAAATCTCCTGGAGATAATAATTTTAATAAGTTGGGAGTCTCATAAAATCTTCTCTATGTCTCGATTAATATCATTTTTTAATAAGTTTGGGAGTTCCCAAAAT
>JABUQX010034392.1:0-2500 GCA_015478945.1 Trachelipus rathkii
TTGTATTATATGTTTAACATATATCTATCAAAGACATGTTTCATATCATTGTGATTTGTTTCTCTCCCTTCATATATATATATATATATATATATATATATATATATATATATATATATATATATATATATATATATATATATGTTTATGTAGAGTATAAAAAAAAATAATAATAATATATATATATATATATATATATATATATATATATATATATATATATATATATATATATATATATATATATATATATATATATATATATATAAATATATATTTATATATATATATATATATATATATATATATATATATAGATATAAATACATGAAAATAATAATTATAATAATATGAATAATATATGTATATATAGAAGGCAATGTTGCAACAATATTAATAATAATATAATAATAATAAAAATATAATATATATATATAATAATAATATATATATATATATATATAATATATATATATATATATATATATATAATAACTCTTAAATATATATATATATATATATATATATATATATATATATATATAATATATATATATAATATATACATATATATATATATATATATATAATATATATAAAAATATATATATATCTATATAATAATAATAATAATAATAATAATAATAATAATAATAATATATATATATATATATATATATATATATATATATATATATATTATTATTATTATTATTATTATTATTATTATTATTATTATTATTATTATTATTATTATTGTTATTATTTTTATTATTATTATTATTATTATTATTATCATTATTATTATTATTATTATTATTATTATTATTATTATTATTATTATTATTATTATTATTATTATTATTATTATTATTATTATTATTATTATTATTATTATTATTATTATTATTATTATTATTATTATTATTATTATTATTTATTTATTTGCTCATTTTAACCCTTTATCAGATTTCCATATTACTCTCTCTCTCTCTCTCTCTCTCTCTCTCTCTCTCTCTCTCTCTCTCTCTCTCTCTCTCTCTCTCTCTCTCTCTCTCTCTCTCTCTCTCTCTCTCTCTCTCTCTCTCTCTCTCAATTTCATTTTGCAAACGAGGCACTGAAACTGATCTCAAAATTCGGTTTTAGGTGTTAAGTTTTTTGATTCCCAGATTGTTTTCATTTGTTTTTGTTTTGTTTTTATTTCCATATTTTCTTTCCTTTTTATCACTTGGTTCAAACTTAACTATATTTTTTATCGCCACATTTCTTAACTTTTGTTTTGAATATTTTACAGCTATGTTTTGAAGCTATAAAATAATAATAATAATAATAATAATAATAATAATAATAATAATAATAATAATAATAATAATAATAATAATAATAATAATAATAATAATAATAATAATAATAATAATAATAATAATAATAATAATAATAATAATAATAATAAAAATAATAATAAACATTATTTTTATGAAGGGAGTTGCATGATTCGCAATGTTTCAATAAATAGAAATATATATATATATATATATATATATATATATATATATATATATATATATATATATATATATATATATATATATATATATATATATATATATATATATATATATATATATATATATAAATAAATATAATATATATATATATATATATATATATATATATATATATATATATATATATATATATATATATATATATATATATATATATATATATATATATATATATATATATACAAAGGTGGGCACCGTTAATGAGAAAGTTAACGTCGTTAATTTTTAATCGTTAACAAAAAAATTAACGACGTTAATCATTAAAGCGTTTATCGGTAAAGAATGTAGCGGAAGTTAACGTTAATCGTTAACGTTAACCGTCTTCAAAATATGTAGGAATAGTAATAATTATTGTTAATTTTCTTTTATTATAATAATATCCCTAACAATATTAATAATGATATTAAGCCTATCAGACAAATTATTTAGGCTTTGACCTATAGCAGATACTTTTGCCGCTTGCCGAAGAATACTTATAAAGCGTAAATACCTTAATTAATACTCAATACCGGGTGTCCGTAAAAGAATGTCCCAGTTTCAATGCTTTATTATAACAGCATAATATACAATATCCACAGCATATCATACATCAAAGTGAAGAGTAAGTTGCATAGTTTCGAATATGCACATGCGCCAGAACGAGTTCCTGATAGGTCGACATACGCGCATGCGCGCGTTCAGATGTAGTCTTCTCTAGTGCGTGGCGCCACATACTGACAATGGCGAGTCCTGAGCGTAAAGCTTTCTGTGTTCTACAATTTGCTAAGTGTGAATCTGTAATTACGGTTCAACGTGCGTATCGTTTACGGTTCCAATGTGATCCTCCATGTGGCAAAAACATTCGCCGATGGTATAGGCAATTTGCAACTAATGGATGTCTTTGTAAAGGCAAAAGTACAGGACGGCCCAAAGTGACTGTACAGGATGTGGAC
>JABUQX010034392.1:12500-39741 GCA_015478945.1 Trachelipus rathkii
GCGAATTCTCTAAAAATATAGTTCATTATACTTACGCGGAGTCATTGCTAAATATTGTAAACGGGGTTGAAATCGAAAAAAATCTCTTTCACGTTTCTTATATACTGAGATACTACTATATACTAGTTAAATAATAATTATGAATATTTATTTATTAGTTGTTAGTTAGTTAAACTAAATAATAATTGTATTTATTTCTATTATATATATTATAATATTATATATATATATATAATATATTATATATATCTTTTTAATTGTTTATTAATCACCTCATAGTATATATATATATATATATTAATAGTTATATATATTTTTCCTATTATATTATATATATTATTTATATGTATTATATTAGTAGTAATAGTATTTGTTATAATACGTTATTTATATAGTATTATATATAATTATATATAACGGCAACTAGGGGCGTCGACGCCGGACGGGGATACAAAGGGGGGGATGTATTTTCTCATGACCGTAGGGTGTGATGTGTGCGGATGGAACCCTGCGTACACCAAATACCAAAGATGTTGGGGTTCCGGATGACCCTCCGATGGTGGGGGAATAATCCTACCCCGATATAAAGTGTCCACCGGTGAATTTGGGTCCTTAGTAGAAGACTTCCGACTCCTGCCATCTATGGGGGCCTCTGCGGTAATTATTATACTTTTGTGCTTTGCGCCATATGGGATTCCTTTAGCTATTTTAAAACGAGAGAAAATTAATAGGCCTGCTCTCACATTAGTTAACGAGGGAGCAAACGTAAAGGTTACCGTTATATTTTAAAAATAAGTTAACAACTTACTCTTCTAATCACATTATATTATTAGAAATTTGTTTTTAAAATACGCTCTCTTATTTTTATTTTTTAAAAGTTTTCCAGATGACTAACTCTTTTAAGCTGAATTCCAAAAACTGTATTCCGCTTTTTACTGATTAGGCATTATATAGTTTTTTAAGATACATAATGACGCAGGACAACTTGGAGAACGCTGACTCTATATATATATAATACAATATAATATAGTATAATATAGTAAATATAGTATATATATAGTATATACTATATATTATTAATATTATACTATATACTATAATATAATATATATAGTGTTATCACTTATATATATATAATACTATAATAATACTATAATAAGATAGACTATCTATATATATACATATATATATACTATATTATATTATAATATATATATAAATCAATACCTACACCACCATCGATATTATTATTTATGCGGTATGGGTATATATTTTTACTAATACTATGAAATATTAATATATAGTAATATGAAAATAAATATACGAGAGTAGAGTAGCGGGAAGGCACTCAGCTCTTTAGTCCGTCACCCGACTCCAGGACGGCACATACCAGAATAAAGCGAATGCGCGAACGTAAGCGGGAGGCGTGGCCGCGCGTCGTGCAGGAAATTAGCCCGAGAGTGCACTTATATGCGTACGGTGTATACAGGCGGTTAGTATTTCCACAAAAGACGTTCGGCCGGCTCATTGTGTGTCTGCAGCCTTTGTTAACATAAATATGAAAATAAAGTTAAAATATTAATGAAATTCATTGTTGGTATAATAAAGTAGAAATATAATTTTTATTTATTGTTATAGTTTCATATACTAATTATAGTCTTTTAGTTCGAGGAAAGCACTTATTTGGTTTTTTCTTAAATAATTAACAACCTTTCAAAAATATATCTCAATTCCTTAAAGTACCATAATATAAATAACATTAAATGATTTTATAGACTGAATGGCTATTACCCCTCATCTATAACTTTTAATTAATTATATTATTCTAATTAAAAAGGCAATAACTAAATCAATTCTGTGTAAAAACCCCAAATATATTATAAATATATAGTAATATATACTAATATATATATTATATAATATTTATATATATAAATATATACTCACACTATATAGTATATATATATCTACATAATCATATATATATTTAATATATTGTGGTGGATGTTATTGATGAGGATAGTATAATTTAAAATATTATTCCAAATATCAATACTATATATATATATAATAGATAGAATATAATACTTACTAGTTATACTAATTTTGTTATTCATGAGTTATTCATATATATATAAATATAATCATATATATATATAGTATTATATATATTATACATAATTCATAATATTCATTATTCATAAAATAAACATATGATTTAGTTATGTAATATTTTATAGTTATATAAATATATATATATATATATAGTATATATTAATATAATATATTATATAGTAGTATATTAATATACTTATATAATATTTAGTATAAATATATATATATATATATATATATATTATATATTATATATATATATATATATATATTAGTTATAGACAATAATATATGATATTATATTAATATGATATATCTAATAATATATTATATATATAATAATATATATATATATAGGTATTAGATAATATTAATATATTATTATTAAATATGATATATATATATATATGAATATACTATATATATAGAATATAGTATATATAAATATATTTTTATATATATCAAAATATATATATATATATATATATATAGTATATATAATTATAATATAGTAATATATTATTCTTTTGGGGTTTTAAACACAGACACTAGGATTAACATATATACATATACTATATATATAATATATATATACTATTATATATTATATACTAATATATTATACTATATATATATAATATATATATATATATAATAATTGTTTTAACACAGAACTGACTAACATATTATATTAAAAATTATATATTATATATATATAATATTAACTATATATATATATTAGAGTATATCATATATATATATATATAAAGTATAATTAATGAAAACTATAAGATTCTATATTCATATATAATATATATATAGTATAAATTTAATATATATATATATATATATATATATATGTAGTATATATATATATATATATATATATATAATTATATATAGTATATATATATATATATATATTTATATATATATACCACTTAATGCACACCATAGCTTAGTAAGTATATACTACAACGTATCTTATATATATATTATATATATATATATATAATAATAAGAATAAGTATATATATTTTATAATTTATATAATGTATATTATATATTTATTATTATAGCTATATAGTAAGTATAATATTATATATACTTATAGTACACTATTATATATATATACTATTATATATATATATATATATTATATATATATTGATATTCAGTATATATATTATAATATATATAGTACATGTAAAAAGTAAAAGGTAAAATATAATAAATCATCTTAGGAAGTATAAATTATATTTATATTTTATATATATAATATAAATGATATAATTTACTTATATTAGAAATATAATGATATATAGTTAGTATATATACTAGCTACCGAGCTGATACGAAGCATTAGCATCGACTCTGCAGGAGTCGAGGCTTCATGGATTCTAAACTAAAGTATTGGGACGAAATAGACCTTTCTGAATGGGTGGACCCGGGTGTCAAAAATTATTCAGGAAAGTGAAGGCAGATGATTGTAGGTGAAGGACCTTAAATTAGCAATGGACTGCTCGGAAGTGAACTAGCACCAGCACTCCTGCTCACCAAGACATCTTTTCTTTCAGCTATGGGCAGAATTTGGTTGAACTGTCATAAAAATATAAATACACCTCTCCCTAGTTCTGCGCCTGTAGAGCGAATATTTAGTACTGATGGGTTTGAGGCAAAAGAGGTCAGCCTTAACTGCTTTTAAACATATCCAAATCTTTTGGTTTAGATAAGTAATCTCAATGGATCCTCTTGTCCTTTGTGAGAAACGATTCACACTTGAGGAGAAGTGGAAAATCTTGAGTTTTTGTAAATATTCATTTCAATTTTTCATATATATTATGAAATTAATATTTTTTGCAAGAATATATACTTCATCTTTCAGTATGGTTTTATAAAATCTTTTGTGAAGTCGCACATTTTTAGCGGGAGACGTGCGGACGGGCGGACTTGCGATTATAGCGGAGGTTTGATGGTTTGAATAAGTGCGGGGAGCGAGCGTCTTAGCAGACCTCCGTTTTCTCTCGTACGGTGCTCGAGGTGCGCCATATGCCGACCTACTACCTAAAATGAGCGGCAAATAGATCGGTGCCCTACCCTCATAGAATTACTATATATATACGTATTGATTAAAGTATAATACTAGTATTGAATATTATATCAATAATACCATAGTTATATTATAGTTAGTATAGTATATATATATATACTATATATCTATCTATAGGCTTTTACTAGATTACTGTATGTAAGTTCTCGCCGTGTAAAGTTTGGCGAGGTTTTTTAATTTCGCGAATTTTAAAATTTGACTGACGTTTTAGGAGAATGTGGAGTATACGCGATAGAACGTCTTTTATTCTCTCTCTAATCTTTATATTACTGTATATATAATTAGGAGTACATATATATTCACTAGATATATAGTATTATAACTATATAATAATACTATTATATATATGTGTAATTGACATGAATATATAGTATATATATTACTAATATCCATATATAGATGACAATGATTACTAGACTATCATAATATATTATACATATATATTATTACTATATGTATATATAATTATATATATATAATATATATATACTGAGATATTATCTGTGTAACTAATAATAGGTCACTTAAAAGTAGAAATTTTTATGGTATAGTCTATATTATATATATTTATATATGAGTAAATATATATATATACTATATATATATTATAATATAATATCTATATTTTATATATACTATAATATATATACTATATATATATATATTATAATATATATATACTATATAATATATATACTATATATATATATACTATTATTACTATATATTATATTATATATATACTATATATATATATATATTATATATATATACTATAATATATATAGTATCTATAGATGTTTATCTTTTCTCAGGTGCAGTACATTTATATAACTATATATATATATATATAAATATAGATAGTTCTGCAGTTTATATAGTATACTGATATATATACTATATCATATATTATAGTATATATGATATATATAATTATAATATATATATATATATTAAAACAGCATCAATCTCGAGGTAAAATACTACTGAAATGCCAATCTATATAGCGTTTATATATATATATAACTGTATATATATATATATATATATATATATATACCATGCCTTAGTATATATATAATATATATAAATTGCTGTTTAGCAGAGACTTTAACAACCGGGATTTCCCTCGTATGTATGTATTTATCTATGTATGGTTTGCAACAAATCTTCTTAATCTTCCCAACAGATCTATAAACTTGGGAACTCGCACATAATTTATACCTCAGTTCCCTCAAGCCATTGAACGGCGATCCATGGTCCTTCCCGTATTCAATGAGATCCTCCACCGAGCTTTCCCACTCTCTGTTTCACTGAGGTCTTCCTACTTGGTTTCTTCGCGTTCATTTCTCCGGTCCTCGACTCCCATCACTCATCCTCTTCTGGCCATGCTTTCTATCCTTTTTATTCTCTACAGATTGTCTCTCCCACCACCATTCGCGGTAAAGACGGATTGAAACCCTGGCTTCAATTCTGCCTTAGCTATGTTAACTGTGAGTTCCACTTCTATCATTCAATATAGCACTCTCACTCCAACCTCTTCTCTTATTCCTTTATTCATATATCTGTATATATATATATATATATATATCATATATACATATATATTATATATATATCTAATTATATATATATATATATATATAATATATATATATATATATATAGTTATATATATATATATATATATATATATATATATATGGTCAGTCGTTTCCATAGTCGTCATAATGTATCTTAAACTCTAATGCTACAGGTAACGACAATGTGAGAGTCACATTCTCTTGGGAAGTCAGTCGTAAGATATTTCCTTTCAGCTTGAGAAACACACTTTTTTAAAAAAATCGGGTTTAAAAAAAGTCTATAAATGTAGAATAGTATTTTAAACTTATTTTAATTAACGGAACCTACCGCCAGTTGGCCTTTGAAATAAGTATGGGTAAATGGAGCAAGCTTGTGTGTTTAAATATCTTTACAAAAGAAACATTACCGTCTCGGAATGGGGTTGAAGACCGAGTAAGTCTGATGAGATGGCAGGAACAGTCGGGGTGTTCGTTGCTCGACCGGATTCCGGGGAACGAAAACTGGGGGTAGGAAAGTGGTCAACCGCATATCCTCCCCGGCTCCGGGGTGTCGCGGGGCGTTCCGTCCGCACATTGCCCCCTACCGGGGTTAGGCAATAAACGGTCCCATATGTTCCCCGTCGGCCTCGAGCCCCCTAAATGGTGCTTTATATATATTTCTCTTTCTTCTTTCTTTTATCTTCTTTATTTTCCCAAGAATGGGAGTAAGGTGCGTGACGAGCATCTGGAAAAAAGAAAAGCAGTAGAAGAGCATTGACATAATCCGAAAGAAGCCCCCAGCCTTACGCCGCCCTCAGTCCCATTAAGTATCGAGAAACTTCATCGGCTAAGTCAGCAAAAAAATCCACCCTAAAACGTTAATGGACACAGCGATGGACTCACTCATGGTAAGACATTCGTTCAGTGTAGGTGGGTTATACACCCTTGGGCCCAGGTGGCACAAAACCATATTCCACACCAGGTTATCACACATCACACTAATTCCGCGTCACCATTGCTGACTTTCCAGTTGATATACACACCTTTCTTCTCGCCGCGGCCAAATTAACATTCCTTCCCTTCTGACATCCCTTTAATTTCAAGTTTTACATTTCGTTAATCACCAGAACTACCATGCCACTCTTCTCTTCAGGTCTCCAGCCGGTCGGTTCCGAACACACTGCGCCGACTATATCATGACCGCTTAAGACCCAACGCGACTATCTTTTCTCTGCGCTTTCGTCCTTTCCACATTGACTAAG
This sequence comes from Trachelipus rathkii, assembly GCA_015478945.1. NCBI lineage: Eukaryota > Metazoa > Arthropoda > Malacostraca > Isopoda > Trachelipodidae > Trachelipus > Trachelipus rathkii. Next base: position 19,550 of record JABUQX010034392.1, read on the forward strand.
GACCATCTCATATACGATAACTTTCAATTCTATTTACTCTAAGCATGATCATTTACTGAACTGACCTTTTTAGTTCCACAAAGCAAATAGACACTCTCTCTAAAAGATTATCATTCCTCATTTTTATTAATTATTCTACACACCTAGGCATGCCCCTAGGAAAAGATTGTCCCATCTGACACACATGAACTTTAGATCTATACGTCATCTTATTCCAGACCATAAGTCCCACTACTATAGTCTCACTACCATACATAACACAGGTAACAACATTTACCTCATCGATGTATAGAACTCTGCGACAACTATCAAGATTAGTCGCTCTTTACATTCACCAAATACCGATTTTAAATTGCAACCAGCTCACCTTCCATTAGCCATCACAACTTTTTCCTACTTAACACTCTGCATACATCCCTTCCCTTCTCATTCCAACAACATACCCCTATAATATTTAATATAAGACTCAAACATCTTGCTACCAGCTGCTCACATCTACACATAACTTATCATCATTACACTTAGAGAGAGCTGGTTGTCCTACTACTCACATATTTGTATCAGATCCATATAAAACCTTTACACTCTCTATATCTATACGTTTTCTTTCAAACCCCTCCCATTTTATACATAAACTAATAACCCTGCCCAATTCTTCTACTATAACCAAATTCACTTTCAACGTCCTATTCAAGATTCGCCCACACAGATCTAAATCATTATCCGACCATATAATTATAGGTAGAGTAGCACCTCTACACTTACATCTCCATACATTCTCCCATCATTTCACTAACACCATATATCTACTGCCTAATTTCACTCAACCTATACTATACTATATATATAGTATATATACATTCAGCTCGAATTTCTCTTCATAACCCCCTCATATACATATTATATATATAACTATATATAGTATATATATTTATATTATATATATATATATATAGTATAGTATATTATATATGTAGCTGATAAATACTTGAGTAATAGAATTTGTATATATAATACATATATATATATTATATATATAATAAATATATATATACTATATATATATATATATATATAATATAGTATATTATATATTATATATATAATATCTATATATAGTTGAGACTAAATTAGCTTTAAACTATGCTAAATTTTCATATTTAGTTTGATCAATTTGGGACCTAAAAGCTTAGGGAATGAACACATCTGCTGTAACTGCTTAACTTCTAAGTAACTTAGTAATTTGAGCAAAAATAATTTTTATAAATTATAAATAAAATTATTGAATAAAGAAACACAACACTGAAGCTTTCGCCGAAATACTAATACAGAGTGACGTCACGATCCGTTACTGTGTCTTTTCGTTACTGTAAACGGAAACTAGCTTGTTTTTCAGTAACGGATAACGAACTCGCCTACACTTCTTTTCTTCATGTAAACCGCTCCGAATAAGTTCCGTTATTTTTTTTCTCTGTTACTTTTTAAGTCCGTTACATTTTGTTTGACTTTCTTTTAATGTTGATAGCCAATTGACCTCATTGCCCGATCAAGCAAAAATCCTTTTTATATATAATATATAATTATATACTATATATATATATATAATATATTATATATATATATATACTATATATATATATATAATATAATATATCATTATATATATATATATATAAGATATTAATATATTAATAATATTATACTATACATATATATATATTATATATATATATATATATATACTATATAATATATATAATATTATATAATTATAATATATATATATAAATATATATATATATATTATTATATAATTATATATATATATATATAAGGAATAAGGTGAAATTTTGCATAGAATAATGAATAGATGGTACTTTCGTGACTGGTTGGGAATCTCTGAATTTGATGGTGGTTGGAACATGATATAATTTGAGAGTAGGATTCTGAAATAAGAAAAACTGTGAAATATAAGAATGGTGTGGTGGGTTTGATCGTGCAGAGGATTTGGTATTTTTGATATGGAAGGTCATTAGTAAGGAGACGGTAATATTCAGACGCCTATCACAAAGTTTGAAGGAATCGGTAAAATCTTGACCAGGTATAGTGTGATGAATTACCGGTGAAAATTAGATCAAGACACGGTCGTCCCGGAGGCGAAAGATGGTGACTGATTTGGATTTGGAAGTTGTGTAAGCAAATGTTTATGGAGAGCAGATAGCTTCCGAAGGGATTGGAAGGAGAGCAGTAATTTACCATTATAAATAGTCGGTATGGAGATAAAGGGTAACGTGGAATTTACAGGGAAATTATGTATAACTACAATCAAATTATTTTTTAACGTAGAATAATTTTATAAATATAATTTTAATATAAATAATTCAAATTCTTTTAAAAATATTAATTAAATTAAATATATAAAAGACTCACCACTTTTTGGTTCAATAAATGTATTATATTCCTCCGAATTGATAACACAAATAAACACAGGAAAGCAAATGAAAACAAAAGAAAATTTGAGCAAGTAACTACCCTCCCTCGTACCCATTTTGACACTGAAGATATTTCCAATATTACATTTATATTTATATAAACATATTCCCTCTTAAAGATAATCCAGAAAAGGTTACGCTTGCGATTTGACAGTTCTTGCAGAGAAGAGTTATAATGAGAGCTGGTTTTCAGATTACATAATTCTTTACCCCCTTGGGGTATCTTTTCGTTTGTCTGATGGGGTATAAAGTACTTTGTCTTTTATCTTTAATCTAATTTATAGGACATAGGGAGGGGCATTTATTACGGTGTAAATTTGTATATTTGAATAGCTTTTGCCACATTATGATTATTTATTTCTATTTGAAAGCCATTTCTTTTAATAATCCCGACGAAAGCTAGTTTGGTCTCTCTCTCTCTCTCTCTCTCTCTCTCTCTCTCTCTCTCTCTCTCTCTCTCTCTCTCTCTCTCTCTCTCTCTCTCGTCCGTTTTTCCTTTTGAATTCGCTCTCTTCCTCTCTCATCTCTGCCTCTCTCTCATCTCTCGTTTTTTTCTTTTTAAATGTAATGTATGGTAATGTAATGTATGTTGTATGTATGTATGTATGTAATGTATGTATGTATGTATGTATGTATGTATGTGTCACTATCTATCTATCTATCTATCTATCTATCTATCTATCTATCTATCTATCTATCTATCTATCTATCTATCTATGCGAATAATGACAAAGTCGACTGTAAAAGTCTTACATATAAATATTTTATATATATATTAAAAAAAAATAAAAATAATAATATATATATATACTAGGTATTATATATATATATATACTATATATATATATATATATATATATATAATATTATATTACGTTTTGTTCAATATATAAAATAATTGTTTATTAATATATAGTAGTGAGTTTTATTAGTTATTATAATATATATATAGTACCTTGTGTTATTATTATATAGTAGTAGGTATTATATTATATTTGGGGTATGATTGGTTAGATATTATTAGCTGATTATTGAGAAGCTATCATTTAAATGAGAGTTAAGTTTTACTTGTTAAGTGCATTTTATATAGGAGTTTTGACTTAGGTAGTTTTAGTATTATGAGTTGATTGTGTTGTATGAAGTGCTTAAGTTTAATTAAATTTTAATCAATAAAATCTATATGTTAAAATACATACATGGTGAATAGGTTATTGATATTGAGGTGAGAATTAAGTTTATAATATACAGTATTATAGGCCTCTTTATTTGTGTGATTGAATATGTTATTTATATATTATTTAGTGGCTTGTTTCATTTTTAATGAGCCACGAACCCTAATTTACTAAGCCATTTACAGTTGTTATTTATATAGCAGCAGTATATATATAGTATAATATTTTTATTAGTATTAATTTATATAATATTTATTAATATATTAGGATATTAACTAAATATATGTAGGTAGAAGTAGGAATTTTCATAATATTTAATATACCTATGAATTAATGTCGTGTATGTTGTAATATATTTGGTATTTATATGAGTAATATTGATGGAGCAGAGTAATACTTATATATTAGATGCGGTGATATATAGTATATATAAGGTATTTGTATGAGTAGTGTTATGTTTATTTTATATTGTAAGTATGTTGGCCTAGAGGATTGTAACTTTTTACCTGGGGGTCAAAAGTTTTTAACTTAATATAGATAGTGTTTTATATATTATATTTGATGTAAGATAAGTATTATATATATAGAATATATATAATATTATCCCTAGTTAGGTATGTATGAATTTATTATATGGTTGCTATGATCTGGGTGAAACTTTGGGACCATAGTTATAGTGATAAGATATCCAATGATATGTGAGGTTAATGATACATTTGTGCATACTCTACCGACCCCAGCATTATGTTAATCGTAAGCAGCTTGTCACATATTGCATAACTTTCAGCTTCTGTTCTTTCCTCTTACATTTCTTTTCGGCATATCATTTTATCTATATGATCTTTGAAATCCTCCCTTCTTCTCAGCTACCAGTTTCTGTCTAGAGTTGTAAGCTAGGTTTAGGGTCTCTTCTACTAAACTATTATCTAACTATATCTCTAGAACATAGACTTTCATGTAATGAATTCGGTACCACCGGCATGTTTTGACCAATTACACCTTACTAATTCCCAGTTATGGGGATAGAACAGGGGACAGGTGAGTGGAATAATAAGGTGACGGAGTGGAAGGTATGGAGGTTCGTTACGGTTGAGGTTTGAGTGTAATATATATTTTTTATAATATATATATTATTGAGTACTTAGCTCGTGCTATTTATAATACTGTCATATGTATTAGAGTATACTTGTACGGTCATGATCAGTGGTACTGTGGTGTATGCCTACTGTATTTCATTATATATATTATTATATATAGAATTATTATATTATATATATATATTCTGAAATATATATAATATATATTATCATATATATTATATATTTTCTTTTTCTATTATTTATATCATATATTAATATATATGATAATATAATATATATAATTATATATTACATATATATATATATTATATATATTTTATATAAATTAAATATAATATTATATATATATATATCTATATAATTATATAATATTATATACGTGTTATATATATAATAATAGGATTGATTGCAGTATTATCTTTAGATGACACTCTCCTACTGAGTATTATATATTATATTATTGATTAGTGTTTTGTGAGTTTTATTATATATTATTAATTGATTTTTTTATAAATGACATTATAAGATGTATCAATAAGTATTTCTTTTGATTCTGAAATGTATATTTATTATTATATTTATTTACTATGATATTATAAATATAATATTATTTATAGTATATTTATATATTGTAAAGTTTTATATTATTATGTAATGTTGTTATAATTATTATAATTTATAATTATTTATATAGGTTTTAACTGTGGTATGTTATATGGATATATAGTGATATTTATAATAGTTACAATTATCATTAACATACACTTGAAATGATACCATAATTATTAAAGCTCTAATTTTGTTGTTGTAGAATTATATATATATAATAGTATATATAGCTACTGCATATATTTTTTATTGTGCGCAAGCCTTGGTATATACAATAAATTATTATCATCATCATTTGTGAGAATATATATATATAGTTTAAGGTGTTATGCTTGTGGATTATCTTATTTTTCCGCTACCTAATTATTTTTGAATAGTTTGGGATCACTAAATCAGTCGACTTATCAGTAAAATTCAATACTCTTCATATAAATATCGTTACGCCATTTCTCACTTAGAATAGTGCGTCTAACCAGAGCGTGTTACTATGGTAAGGCGGTTAAAATAATTTTGTGTTCACTAATAATGCTCTGAGATTACAAGTTTTTTTTAATAGCACTTCCGTTTTCTTCACACTCGTGTAGTTTTGACTTATTATTTATTTTATATCGAGCACTCACTCTCATTTCCTGTTTGTGAACGTTTTGTGAGAGCGACGTTTCAAATTGTGTATGTCTCGATGAAGCGGTGAGAGGAGTAGCTTTTCAGTTTGTTGAAATACCACTCTTTTCTGTTAAGAGTTTAGGGTTTCTGTTGGTGTCTTAGTTGGATATGGGTTAGTTGACTATCCAGTGCGCCAGTTTATCTTTTCCGTGCGTGATGAGGAGCATCGTTCTTTCTATGATTTGCAAATTGTTTTCCAGCTGTGGTGCTTAACTTCTTGCATCTCTTTCCTTAGTCCCTCAATAATGTCTGCTTTACCTTATCTAACTTTAAAGACTTATCGAGCTTTATCACAACAAACACTGCCATCTCGCAAAACTGCTCTAATTGCATTATTTCTCTTTACCGAAGAAAAGTATTCAGTGAACTCCAAGTCTTTCTATTACACAATTATCATTGCTTTGTCTCAACCTCCCAGACTCCCCTATGATTATTGACCGCATTATTATCCTTTAATCTATTTATTGTTACTTAATTGAAACACTTTATTGCATCTTTGAATTTTTAGGGGTAAATACTTATTAAATTCTTCTTTTACTTGCTGACTCTATCAAATCCTAGGTGTTAAATTAATAAATTTGTTGTTAAATTCTTCGTGTTATGGGTATTATTAATATTTAATTAGTAGAAATTGAGTGCAGTGGATTATTAATATATTGTTAATATATTAGTTAGTTGTATTAGATCAGTTTATTATAATTTATGTATGTAATGTGTGCTTTATCTAGTTTATGTTCATGTTTATTGACTTTATCAGTGTTTGATACGTAATTATTATTGGGCCTTTTTTATTATGGTATTATAATTATTAAATTATTTGATAATGATTTATATATATATGTGTATTTTGTGATTTTATATAATAGCAATATTTAAATTATAGTATCTGATTATATTATATATTTAATTATATGTTAATTGAGTATTTATTTTGATCGGAGTAGTATATATGAAATTATGTATTTACGTTATGAGGTATTATGTATTATATATTAATTTTTAGTGAATCTAGTAGTAAGTTTGACTATTTTGAGGTAGTTATTATATGTATAGATTTAGTGATTTTTTGTATTAGGGGGTTGCTATATTAGCCTATAGATATATTTTGCATGTTTACTTGTGTCGGTAAGGTGGAGGTGGTACTTGAGGATATGTATTAGATATGTGTAGTGATTTCCGTAAAATATGATCCATTGTGAGGCCCACTATAGGAGAGAGTATTCACTGACGATTATATTGTGGGGTCAGGCAGGATTTATAGTATCTTTTTATTATATAGTATATTAAACTACTTTTATATACTTAATTGATGTTTGAGATTATTTAAAATTGTATTATAATTTGTATTATATATGTTGTTATTAAATGGTGTTTATGGTATACATATTATTATATTATTTTGTATAATAGACACAATATAATGTATAGAAATGAACAATTAGGCATATTATACAGAATGATATGATGGATATGTTTATTAGTATATGTGTATTTTTTTATTAGTTTTTATAGTTTATTAGTATAGTATTATATATATATATATTTATTTATGAATACTTATCCTTGATTATTTTTAGTTGCAAAAATATGAGTAAGTAGATTGTATATATCAATATTAGTATATTTTTTTAAATGTAAAGTCTGCTTAAGTTAGTTGTTTTTTTTTGAGGTATTATTGTTTATTTATTCTATAATATATATTATATTATATATATATATATTATGTATATATATTTATATATATATATATTATATTATATATTATATTATATAATATTATAATATATTAATATTTTATTATACTATATTATATTATATACATATAATGTATATATATAGTTATTTAATTATTTAATAATTTTATATATATAATATATATATAATATATATTTATATATATACGTTATATATAATATATTGTTTATATTAGTTTTTACTGTTCTATATAGGTTATTAGGATGGGGGGCATTATCATAGTTTAAGGTTGCGTTGTGAGAGCTAATATATTATAATAACTTCTTATAGGTTAGGTTGTTTGAGGGTAGGAGCGTATTAATAATGAGTTGGTTCTAGTATATACTATATAGTGATATATATATTATATATATATATATATAATTACTTATATATATAAGTTTATAATATATGTTATTGTTGATACGTTTTCGATATTGTAAACATGTAGCATAGTTTACTATGTTATATATATAATATGTGTTTCAATTTAATATGCTTATAATTAAGGATTTGTTTTGTAATATATTTGACAGGTTATTATATTACTACGCGGTTTTTCTGCTGGCATGTTTTTTGGTTTTGTTTATGTTCATCTGTTTTGTATTTTGTTTTTGTGTGTGTGTGTGTGGTATGAGGAGAGATGTAGATCGATATGTAGAGGAGGAGTAGAGTAGATGAGACGATAAGAGATTGTATTGAGTTAGGGTATGAAGGGATAGAGAGAGAGAGAAGCAAAGAGAGAGAGAGATAGAGGAGTAGAGAGAGGAGAGAGAGAGGATGTATTGTTTTATTATGAGAGGGATTTTTCTATATTTTAATTTCGGTCGATATTGGCTTTTCGTCTGATCTGATTGTATATTTTTTTTCTCTTCACTATATTTTTATCTTGCTTTGGGTAGCCGATGGGTTACAGACTACTTTTATTTCCTATATTTTTGAAGTGATTATCACCGTGAGTATTATATGTTGATTGAGTTGGCATTGTCTTTGGTGTTTTTGGTCACGATTTGTAATTTATGTTGGTGTCCTTTTAAAGAGTTTTTGTACATTGTCTTTCTAATGCGTCCTAGATAGTGAGTAAATGAGCGAGGGTCCTTGAAAGTCGTTTCACAGTACTCTATTAGTATTTTTTTTGCTTTCTATACGATATAATTTGAGGCCAAATATGGTAGTGAATAAATAAAGAGACGTTATTCATACTGGGCTGTGGGATAATTATATATTGTAGAATATATAGGATGTGTTCAAGGTGAGAGAAGTGTATAGAAGAGTCTTATATAATGTACTTTTATATATCGTCTAGATCTTATTACACCTTATATAATTATATATAATAATTAATATAACTAAACTAAATAAAATATATTTTTCGGTGTATAAACTGAATATAATTAAACTTCGAATATTTAAAATGAATATTTATTTTTATATCTTTGATTTGTATATTGGCCAGGCTATTAACATTCTTAAGGAAGGAAATATATATGCTAGATATTGTTGTGAATTAAAGTGTAGGTGATTGCATCTTTTTTTTCTTAACCTTTTTCATTATGTGGGTTTTGTAGCATTGGGATATTGTGATGTGAAAACCTTTAGATTTTAATGTGTCTTCTGGTTTATATTTTCATCTGTGGAGAATTTTATATATTGAGTGTTATTATGTTAAGGGCAGTAGTTCGTGCTAGAGTTATATACTCTGGTCTGTGTGGATATAGGCTATTTCTGTATATTTGTGTTTTGTGATTGTTGTTTATTTGTTTTTGTTGATTTTTGTTGCTGTGTTTTTTTGTATTTTAGGTTGTTGTGTATTTATTTATTGAAATGTATTTTGTTTTTATTTGTTGTTTGTTGTTGTTGTTGCTGTTGTATGTTGTTATATTGTTTGTTGTTTGGTTTAATGGTTTTGTTGTGAGTGTTATGTTTGTTGTTTTTGTTGTTTATGTTTGTAATTTTTTGTGTTAATGTACTGACGTGTTTGTAATTTATTTATAATATTGATTGCTCGTTTGTTTGTTTAATGTTGTTTATTATTTGTTTATTTTTTGTTGTATTGTTGTTTAGTTGTTGTTGTATGTTGTTGTATTGATTTGATTGTTTGTTGGGTGTTGTGGTTTTTATTTATCTTAACATTTTGGTTAGGGAAGTTGGGGGTGGGATAGCAACATAATGGTGGGTTAGTTGAAACTAGGTAGGTATAGGTATTTGATATTTAATTTATTTTAAAAAACTAAATGAAAATTAAAAGAAATTTAAATTTATCTTTAAAATTATCATTTCCAAAATTATATATTTATATTGTTTATATAGAGTAATATATTAATTATAATGATATACTTAATATATGGTATTGTATTATTTATAAGGAGTGGTCATTATTATTCGATGGGGTTATATAGTTTTTATGTATTATAATTATATTTTTATTGTTGTATTTTATTTATATATACATTTATAGATGAGGATATATGTAGGTTTAACGTTTATAATTATATTTATAGTTTTAGTGATTTATTTATTTGTTAGTTTTTTATTATAATGAGTGAGCAGGGGGAGAGTTAGTGAGAGTGATAGTGAGTTAGTGAGATGTATTTATTTTTTTTTTATTATATTTTATTATAAGTTATGCTATGTGTATTGCATACACTGTAATTATTGGTGTGGTGAGAGTTCTCGTCATAATCTAGTATTTTTAGGTGCGGAGGAGTGTCCTGGAGATGCGAATATATATACGCGGTCCGATTCTGTTGTGAGCTATACTTTAGATGTTGTAGAGATGAACCGACTAACACGTTCCGTGATCAGCCTAAACCAAGTTTTTCTTATGATCACTACTTTCGTTCTTTTATATTGATGTGTTATCACTGCGAGCTGATTTGTTTTCTGGGGCTCTTCTATATAGAGTATATGCTGAGACGTCTATCATGATGTATTTTGCGCGATCTGTGTGGTCGTGACGGCGTGGATTATTGGGTGTTAGAGTCTTACTATTATTTATCGCGTATAGTAGGGTTGTCTTTTAAATTATATTAATATTGGGTTTTCCTCTATTCCAACAGCTGGATGCAGTCGTTCTTGAGACCGCTACAGGGGAATTTTTGTTGGTCTTCGCGAGTTGGGTGTTTTTCTGTGAGCAGGGTTTTAGCTATGTGTGACAAGTTCAGGTGAAGGCCGATTGGGTGTATGAATTGTTGGGTGCCAATTGCTGTATTCTGCTTACGGGCTAACTGGATAATTGGAATGAGCGTGCTATCTGACTGTTTTGTTCTGGTGGACGCTTTTCATGTCTTTCTGCCGAGTAGAGGTGTTGAGCTAGTAATCAACTAGGGGATAGAAGCAGGTATTCATTCCTTACTATCTGTGAGCTGAATATTCTATTTCTCCTTCTTAGAGTCATTTCAGTTTGTTTTTATCATTGACTTGATTCTGCTTTTTTTTTGCGCGATTTACAGATAGCTGTAGAGACAGTGACGTTTATCTGAGAAGTATGGGAAAGAGTGTCTCTGTAGTTTCTCCTATCTATCTTTACTTTGCCTATGTGTTTGTTACATTTTTCAGCTAGAAGATACAGTTGGGCAGTGGGTTTATTACGGGTAGCGCTCTGTTCGAGCGAGCAGAACGCTGTGGGCTGTGCTCAACGAAAGTGCGACATAACCTCCTTGTGGGGCTCCTGAGATCGACAGAGCGTGTTTGCTTTGTCCATCTGAGTTGGTTACGATGGTCCAGGAACTGCAGACATCCACGTCCTCTTTGCCTTCCTGCATTGAGATTACGTGTCTGTTATGTGTAAGTACGTTGCTGATTCTCCAACTGAAGAGCAGTATTCATCTTTCGTTTGACTGTCTTTTGCGTGATGGTTGTCCTCTAGTTAACTTCTAATCGCGCGATGTGATTCTGGTCAGTTGCGCGTGTTGCCTTCGCTAGTTCTTCTCTCATTCTCCCTACTCAGGTGAATGCTCTATGGGTGCCGTGGTTGTGACCGTTGTTGATTTATACATTTTGGAGTACGAGGGTGTGTGCGAGATTGCTTCTGTATATGGAGTCATCTGTGTCGTGAACGTTAGGAATTGGGATATGTCGCGCGAATGAGTCGATTATCTTGTGCTTGGCCTCTGTGTTGTGGTAGTGTTAGGAGATGACATGCGTTTCGTGCTTGGCCCCTGCCTCATTTCTCAGTATTCAATACTAGATATTCACAGCGATTAATGTGCTGCGAGAGTAAGCTGAGGAAGCTGTCTGATTCCCATGCAGTGTTGGGAGAGATTGCAATCGCTTAACTTTTCTCATTGGAGTACAGAGTTTCAGATGATTAGTAGAGGGAATGGCTCGCAGTACTGAATTAGCTGCTTTTTCTTATGACTTATCTAGCCTCCTATAATGCTTCATTACGAGACGTTGGGTGAGTATCTAAAACTAATAAGGATTATCTTTGAAAACCGCGTGTTCTACAGAGGCTCTCATTTTCCATGTAGTACCTTATTCGTTTGTTGTAGGATTCTTCTTATTTACAGTATGTTAGTATGGTTTAGTCTTGGGATTGAGTGGAGTGATGTGTGTTTTTGTTCATTGATGTGTAGTTTAGTTGGTCGGTTTTTTTTATTAGGTTTTGCGGAACTGTATGCAAGTATTGATAAATTGAGTACAGTCATATTAGTATCATGTGACTGTGTATGATAGTGTTGTATGTGTTTGGAGATGTTTGGTATGGTATTGGCGTGGGTGTTTGTTTGTGGAGTGGCTGTTCGAATAACTGACTGGACGGTAATGTTGAAGGTTCCTTTATTTTTGCTGAAGGTTTGTGTATTTTTAGTTATTTGATTGTGTTGTGGTGTTTTGAGGATTTTTTATCAGGGTTTCGGATTTTATTGATCTATGGTGATGGAGTGTTGTTGTTGTGTATTTTGTTTTATGTATATTTTTTTGTTTTGAAATGTACAGGTTATGAGTGTATTTATTTTTGTTAGATTCAACTTTCGTGTTTATTGTACATTGATTACCATCATTTTGGCTATTTTAATAATATTATTTCTCTCTACTTCGCGAATACTCCTCTGCGCTAGTTAAGCTGAGTGCATTTTCAGTGCGTCTTATATCACTCTCACCGAGAGAGTCATACTGTGCGTGATTATACATGTTCGCTATTTTACACTGACTATATATTCGCGTTTCTTCAAATCGCCCAGTATAAGGACTTATGAGCGAGTGTAAGTGTCCGAATGCAGTTGTGCGACAGCTTTCGAGTTAAACCATTATTCTTCCATACACGTTCACTCTTAGACCTGAGGAGATATCGCACGTTCGTACTCACTCTAGCTATTACTTTAGCTTCCTATAGAGACTCACCCTCCTTATTGGTAATATATACATACTCTTTCGTTATTTCTGGCTCTTCTCACTTTATTGAATTTTCCGAGTTTAATTCTTCATTGAGTCTAGATACGCTCTTTACAATTATCAGGCTGCTTTTCGAATATGGGGACTTCTTTCTATTTTCTGATCAGTTGGCGTGGTTTATCCTTGCAGATGGTGGTTCGTGCGGTGAGTGCGCCTGCAACTCTTATTATCATTAACTTCATTACTATTTCTAGATGATCTTCTTCACTCTGTCATAATTATACTATTACATTCTATCCTTACCTATTATTCTATTGGATATATTTATAGGCAGGAATTTCGAACTGTTTTTCGACTCTTCATCTTTCATTGGTTTGGCATATCTCTATTTCATTTCTGCTCCGTCTATTTACTTCTAGAATATGCTTCTCTCGTGCTTATATACTTTTGCCTAGATCTATTTTATAATACTGCAGATCTAGGTATCACGTAAGCTGGTGTCCGTGGTGTGGGCCTGTCGATCTTCTGGCTACCTGTGAAATATATTTGTCCTTGTAAAAACTACTAAGTCTTTTCTATTCATCTACTCCTATCTCTTACAACGGCCAATTCTCAATCTTTTCTATACTCTATTTACTGACTCGATTATTCTCTCGTGCTTCTCCTGATATGACATAATAAAAAACTATATTATATATATACATACTATATTTAACAATTAATTATATGTTCAATTTGAAACATCTAACATCCATTTTTCTTATATATTTATTTCTGGGTTTACGGTTGTGCTCTTTAGGGGCGTATCAAGAAACTGGGGAATCTCTGCTTTAGTCTAGCGTATGAACTTGTTTTTCTCCATATCTATTCTCGAGTGTAACTGCATTGTCTATATACAGGGCATACGATACATTTTCACCGCGCTTTGTAGTTAGTAGTTCTGCTATCTCATATCTGGGGGGCCCTGGTTTCACCCGGCGGCTTTTGGACTAGGGTCGAGTACAGAAGGCCAAAAGTGACTTTATAAACTGTCTCCGTACTTTCCACTTTGCACTTGACCGCTCTATTCTTTGCGAGACGCGATGATTGGTTGTTTATCTCATTTTATAAGGTACCTGTATATAATTGGCAGCAATCTGCAGGCAGAATGCTGTGAGAGTTGAACTTGGACTGCGCATGGTTACCTACCTACCTCATTTACGTCGCCGCGTAGCACAAGGGGTGCTGTGTCTGCGGCATGAGTTTTTGTGTGGATAAATCGGTAACTCTTCAGGCTAGTACGTTCTGCGGTGCTTCCTCTATCCTGCCACCGTCTGTTCTGTTGGTACATTCTCTTGCCATCTTTTCTGTGTTTCCTGCTTTTGAATTTGTAAGATCTCCCTTCTTCTCATAAGCTTGCGTCTTGTGCTCATCTGCGTAATTTGCATAGTTGGTGATCTTCTGAGACGTTGTTAACACCCCGTCTACTTGAATAGGGACTGTCTGCCGCGTGGTGGTGGTGACGAAACTATAAAATATTATATATATATATAAATTATAGATATATAAGTAAATATAATATATATTATTTATTATTAATAATATGTATTTATATTATATAATATATATAGTTATTATTCAATTATATATATATATATATTAAATTATTTTATTTTTTTATTTATAATCTATATATAATAGGTTATTTATTATATTTTTATAATTTATATAGTTTTATTTATATATATTGTTTTTTTATTTCAACATAAATGTTTAAATGGTCTTAGATGTACTATTATTTATCGACCATTATGTAGCAAACTGCTGACATAATTTTGACATAATTTCATATTAATCTATTTCACAATGATTATCGAAATTAATAGCTTAAGTTCATTTGAATCTTCTTTATGAGCAGCATATTCAAATAAATAATATTCAAATTTATTTTTAAGACTTCTCAATAAAATTTACAGCCTCGAAATTTTCTTAGTACCGTTTAAATTAAATTTAATTAATAGTATTCAATGAATAAAGAGTCATGCCGTCATGTCGAAACAAGAGAGGTACAGAAATAGTTAGGGAGGGGTTTTATTGCTCTTATATAGATACAATGTGTCCCTTATTAACCTTAGTTCTCGCAAACTCCACTGCTATAGTGCAGAGTGATATCTTTTACCTTTTATGCAATATTAACATAAATATACTAATAAATTATTACCAATTTTCACATCACTTTCTTTTTTTTTAATGATTTTTCAAATATATTTTTAAATTTTTTTTTTTTACTATTATAAATATTTTATTAAACTTTAAATTTTTTACTTATTATCAATAATTAAATTATTTTTAAAATTTATTTTTTTTAGCATTTTTATTAATTTTAAGAATTATTATAAAATTTAATTTTCATTTTTAAATTTAATTTTATATTTTAATTATTGAAATTTGAAGACATATAACGTCAAATATGTTATCATTATCCTTTTTATAATTATTATATATAACATTGTAGTATATTATGGGTTACATGCTTTAATATATTAATTAAGGAGTTTTCTTGATATGGGTATACTATTGCGTTAATAACTTTATTTATGATGTTGTTTAGTACATTATTGATGGTTTGGATGATTGTATGTAATTTATTAAAATATAGATGAGTTATTTACGTGTTCAATTGTAGGATATTTATGTTTAGTTTATATTTATATTAATTATTATATATTTATATAATTATTTACTAAAAAATTTATTATATTTGATTTCTAAACTTATCTAAATATATTAAATGCCCCCATGGCATATAGTCTAGAAGGGCCTAGATCGTACTTTGTTTAATTATTTGATTCTAAATCTTAAGATATTGGTTTAACCTTTACGTTTAACATTCTTGTTACAGTTAACTGGTACTCAGTTTGTGTTATTATTATATGTGCTAATAACACAGTTATTATTTATTAGTTAATATATATTTTTTAAAGATTTTGGTTTTACTTATATTTTGAAATATTAAAAGAGCAACATGGGTATTAAACTGATCATGTAGTCTTTATAGATTCTCTCTACCTTGGGAAGGTTATCGCTAGGTGTATTTTTTCCTCTATTCTAGGATCATGTGAAGTGCATATATTCAATTATTTATTCTACATTTTTCGCCTTACATACTTAAGAAGGTTAATCTTATTATCTCCTAAGTGTCAATCTCTATTCATCGTCTCTATCGTTTTATTATTATATTATTCTTTATCTTTCTGTACTTATCTTCTTATCACGTGATTTTATTTTTAATTTATTTTTTTTTTGGGTGTCTCGTCGTCTCCTTTCTGTGCGGGTCTCGGTGTCTCAGAGATCGTCTCGTTTCATTGCGCTCTAGGTCGCTTTCCGTCTTCATCTGGATCGGCTCTCTTCGTCTTTCTGCTCTCTCATCTTATTACTCTATTGTGTGTTCGTTCTGTTAAGAGCAGGGGCAATACTATGCAGTGAAGTACCATCGCGGGCAGATTTATAGATATTTTATACTTAACGTAAATCGTCATTTATCAATTTCTTCAGTTTGAAAAAAAATGTAAATGATCTTTGTCTCTATTTCGATGGCTTATTGATTCCGTCAAGGCGTCTACGTTTGCTACAAAGCTTTTGCGAAAGAGATTGTCAAATATCATGTTCGTCTTTGTACTTAATTCTCATCTCTTTACCCTCTTACCTCGTATTCTTCCCACGTAACAATGTTATATTGATTATACTTTCGGTCAGATTGGGTGTAGAGTTCAGTCTTTACATGATTGTGTATCAATCTCACTCCTTATTCTTTTTACCTCTCCAATGATTATTTTTAGTGGGGAGGTTCTCTCAAATTATAACGATGGTCTGCTATCTTACTTGGTAATGGAGTAATTTATTGTGGTCTTGGTTACATCGTTCTCCGTGTGTTCAGTGTTTTATTTTTACCACTCGCTGTGAATTAATAATCTTTCAAAACCGCGTATTGAGCGATGTGTTTGGGTCCTATGTTGATTATATATAATTAGGTATATTATATATTTTTATATTTATTTATTTATATTTTGAGGTGAGTTTAGTTATTTTTTTTATTTTTATATTAGTGACAAAAAAACTTTTAAGTTGTATTTTTTTATATTTAGTGAGTTTATTCACATCGTTATATATTATTTTTATTAAATTTTCCATATTATTATAATTTATCAATACTTAGATTTATATTCCTACAATTAGTCCCTTTTAATATATATAAGTTTTATTTTATATTTATTATTGTGATGAAATGGAACGTTCAATCCACGATGCTTTGTGCGTGGTTTGTATTTTATGATATATATGTTATGAGTTATGGAATACTAACGCTTATTGTATAGTTAATTTGTTATGATAATTTGTTGATATGTATTTGGTGTATTTATTGTACAAAAATGATTTATTTGTAATTTGGTGTTTTCTATTTATTATATTTTTAGTTAATATTTATTAGTTTATATTATCTGCTCTTCTATGAAAATAAAGAGATTTAAAGCTGAAGATTTAATTTTTCCTGATATCCTGTGCAATCATTTTTATAATTATACTTAGTTATATTTTTTAATTATTTTATTATATATTATTATCATAAATGAAAGGTTTTTTATAAATTATTACCATTTTATTATTGCTTATCTGGGTATTAATATTTTTTATTAATTTAATAGTTCAAATTTGGAGGATCTATATACATTTAAAGTATATCTTAAAAAACAGTTAATGCATAACCTCTAATTTGCAATTAAATTAAATAACCTTCAAAAATAAATAATACTATATATAATTTATAAATAAAATAAATAAATAAAAAAAACTAAAAAAGAATAATAATTAGATTAAATTATGATTTGGAGGCCAATTAATAGTGATTCACTATTTATTTCTAACTTTACGTGTGAGTGTTATGCTTATATTTTATCGAATTTGACTCTTGAAACTGGATTAATTTTCTGATATATCTGACTGATTTTATTAATTATATATATATATTGATTAGTAATAAATATTTACTATATAATAATTAGTAATGAGTTTATTTATTAGGTAAGTTATGTTTCCGGTATAGGTCGATTAATGTTTTAGGGCGTGGTATGTATATATTCTATGTTTGTGATTTATTTAATATTTTTGAAAAATATTGTGTGATATATATATTATAGCTATGAATTATATATTGACCTACTGGTAATATATAAACTGTGGTAACGGGTGATGAAGTAGTTTTTATAGTGGTGTAGAGATAAGTGATATAGCGTTATATATTAGTATAGGCGTATATAGGTAGGTTATTTGATGTATATAGGTGGAGATTATTGTTATTGAGTAGTATACTAGGGTGAATAGTATGACTAGTACGTATTATATATATGATAATGGGTGGGGTTAGTATGATGATTTGTTAGTGTAGTAATTTATATACAAATTGATGTTTTATAGTATGATATTTTAATTTATGTGAGTATATATTATTAGGTACTTATATATAATTTATGTTATTGGGATTGTTTTTATTTTTTTTTTATATGATACTATCATATATTATATTATAATATTTATTTATGATATGTTAATATTAATATATATATTAAGTAATTTATATATTATATTAATTTATTATATATTTATTTATATATTATATTTATTGTTGTGGATTTACATGTATATGTATATTGATTATTGTGTTGATATGAAGGTTATTATATAGTATTAGTATTATTATACTATTAATAGTGTTAATGTAAATATATTATATATTATAATTAGTATTGTATATTTTATTTATTTATTAGTAATTTAGGTGTTAGATATATAGTAGGTAGTATATGTTTTGTATTAATTAGTGATTATCATGAATATTTGAGTATTAATATATAATATGTGACTGTGTTATGCTCTTGTTTATATCATAGTGGGAATTCTTATTAATGAGTTGTAATAAGTTTATTGATATAATATATAGATAGTAATATATATTAGTTATGATTTATAATTCGTAAATTATATTTTATATAATTGTTTATTATATTATATGTTGTATGACCTATTATTATTATTGTGTGTTATATTTATCAATAAAGTTTTTGAGTTTATTATATTTATATTCTTAATATTTATCTATATATATTTTTGTAGTTTTGTATTAGTTTTGAGTTATTAGTAGTATTGTATTAGGTATTAGTTGTATCTTTATGTTATGATTATTAGTTGGTGATGGTGAGTGTTACTTATTATAGTATAGAGTAAGTGTAGGTATAGTTCTCATATACTGATTGAATAATTTTTTATTTATTTTAGCAGATGGAGATTGTGTATCGCTCCGATATATTTCTTTCTCCCTTATAAAGAAATTGAAAGCAGTTAGAAACGAAATTTGTGAGTTATGTAAGTAGGCAAGGATATGATATGTATGATTATTTAATTTGTTATTGTATATACATATTATTGATATTTATATTATTATGATAGTTAATTTTATATTTTGTTAAGTGTTGTATATGACTTAGTATTAATTGAGAGTATTTGTTATAATTGATTATGTGTCTAGTTTGTGTTTCTATTTTGGGTTTATATATGTAATAGAGTTATATATTAAGATTGTTATAGTTTTTTATTTTGTCATTAATAGTATATGTTTTTTATATTTATTTTTTCGTTTATGTTTTATATTTTATTTATAATATATGATATTATTATATATTACATATCTTAAAAATTTTCATATACCTTTTTTATTTTTATTACTATTCGCACTAACATAGATACGTTAGCGATTGAAGGAAGAAAAGTTTAAGTGAAACGCGAAAGGTACCTTAACTTTATATGAGCAATGATCGATAATATGGTGGATTTCCTTTCTTCCAGTAACAGTATGTTATTAATATGATAGTAGTGTAGGACCAAGGTTGCAAGCTAAAAGTAGTTTTTGCAGATAGGTGTATCGGTTAGGTTCTGGACGTGCAAGCATCCACAATGTTGGTAGTGTGCGTGAACGGCCACGGGGTGGTGGGGGGGATTGTTGGTCTGTCGTCATATGACCTAGAGTTATATACCCCTCTGGACACATTGATGACTGC